>JAXBDA010003098.1:0-37218 GCA_036023075.1 Gaultheria prostrata | reverse complement strand
TCCTCCCCCCTCTTTGCTGGCTGTTTTTTTTTTTTTTTTATTCTCTCTCTCTTGTCTCTCTCTTACTTTTCCCCCATATATTATAATTTATTAAAAATAGGGAGTGTTGTTGGAGTGTTCATAGAAAAAGTGTCAAGTTATAATAGATATATGCACTGTTCACAAACTTTTTTGAGGAGTTATTGTTGGGGTTGCTCTAAACCAACCCATAAATAGATTAAGAAGTTCAGTAATAACTAAAACAAGTATTAAGATACTATTGTATAGATGGCAGATGCAACATTAAAACTTAACACTAACAAAATTATCAAGTGTGTGGGGGTATATAGGAGTGTATATATTACTCCCTCCGTCTCTTTTATAGCGTGTACATTTCCATTTTGGGTTGTCCCTTAATAAGTGTGTGTTTTGAAAAGTTAGTGGGTACATTTTCTATTTTGCCCTTAAAAGCAGATTCCTTTTTAAAAAATTAGTGGGTATTATTATATTGTAAGGGTAAGTAATGGAAAGTAGATGTAAAAATTGTAAAAGTTGATGTGAGAGAAAAATAGTTGGAATTCTCAAGTAACACACTTAAAAAGAGACGGAGGGAGTATATGACAAGTATTATACATATGTACATATATACGGATCGGTTTAAACCACGGTTCCTAATTATGAAACCGGGAACCGAACCAAAATATCTTGTTTTTATTTTTTTAGAACTAGAACCAATCCATTAAACCATAGAACCAATCCAAATTGACTGGTTCGGTCTGGTCGGTCCAGTTTCACGATTTTTTCGGTTTTCTTGTACACTCCTAATGAAATATGTACAACCTTTGTGGATTTTTGACCCCAGTGATAGAAAATCTTACGTCCACTTTTTTTTCCAGAGATTTGTATTGCCGATTCTAAACCGAAGAGTGAAAGAATTGACTAAATACTAATTGAGGAGTATCCGGTTGAGCTGATTTTCAATATATAAAAGTTCAAACAATAGTATTTCTTTGCCAAATGAGCATTTCTGATTATTGGTGTGAGACCTATTGGTGACCACATCTAAAAGCTGACACATTTTCGGTACACACTCCTAGAGGGTTTTGTTAATTTATAAAGTTGAGTGACATCATAATAGAGATCAGTATTTCTTTGATTTTGATGCTTTCCTTTGTTTTCTCTGCATCCGGTATCCGAAGAACACTGTATGTCAAAGTTGCTGTTGTAGCTCCAAGGATAGGGCCGACGACAAAGACTCATACGTTATTATATACGCCACAAACAATAGCAGGGCCTATACTCCTCGCAGGGTTCATTGAAGCTCCAGAAATCGGCCTGCAGTATTGGGATGAAATTAACTTAGTTATATCCACTTCTATTCTTCCTGGTCGAACAAATATGAGCATGAACAAGAAATTTTTTCTGCAATGATGATGCAAATGTTAGCGACGCAAAATGTGGATGTGTTTTATGATATGTTTGGGCATGCCCGAATACGTGTTATACATTAGCAGTCCACATTCAAGCGTCTGGGTTCCATTCGGACTGGACGTGCACTACATGATCTAACGATTGTTACCTAAAAAAAGTATGATATTACTGAACACAACCTTGGTGTATATAGCATTTTATTTTGGGTAATGCTACTATGCGCACCCCCTACAAATTGCTCAATATGAGATTTTGTGACTCAAAATATGAGATTTTGTGGCTAGAGGTATGAAGTGCAGACGGTATGCACCGTCATACGGGTAGTCAGAAAATCTCATATAAGGCCACAAAATCTCATATTTAAGTCCACAAAATCTCATATGGTCAAATATGAGATTTAGTGGTACCTTATATGTGCCAAAAAATCTCATATGGCCAGTTACAAAATCTCATATATGTTCCACAAAATCTCATATTTGTCCCACAAAATCTCATATGGGTCAAATATGAGATTTAGTGGCACTAAATATGAGATTTAATGGCACGTTATATGAGACATGTCACATCAATATATATATATATACGCGATATGTATCACATTCCCACTACAGGACAAAACCGTCATATGAGATTTTGTGGCTCTTTTTACTTTTCTGGTACATTTTATGAGATTTTGTGGATTTATATATGAGATTTTTAAAACTCAAACAGTCATATGAGATTTCCTATGATGTTATATGAGATTTTGTGACCTTCTATATGAGATTGATTTTTTTGCATATGTGGCGCAATCTCGGCTGTCCATTTGTCAAAGGGGTGCATACCGTATGCATTTTCATATTTTGAGTCACAAAATCTCATATTTTGAATCACAAAATCTCATATGGAGCAATTTGTAGGGGGTGCACATAGTAGCATTACCCATTTATTTTTGCAAGCCCGTCTAATAAACCCATTTGTTTATTAAAACCTCTAAAGGTTGCCAAATTTCTCGTCTAAATATTTTTCCCTAAAATCTCAACCACCCTCATAGTGCAACTTCTACGTACTTTACGTTAGCAAAATCCTAGAAACTAGAGCAAAAGCTATAGATATTTGTGTTTCCTAAGTTCTGAATAACTTGTTTGTATAATTGTATCTTAACTACGAAACATATATACAATGTTCTATGCGGCTGCGGAACTGGCCGGTTGAATTGGTGAAGTATATGCAATGTAACATTAATGTACCCGATACATGTTTGTGCCGTGTCCTATCATGTCCCATGTCTATATGCGTGCTTCTTAGTATGCCTTCATTGTTGATGAGAAGAAAATCGAGCGGTTGTCCATTTACCCGGCAATGACAATACTAAACATAACGGTAGCTCCAATTGCAACTCCAGAGAGCTCTTTGTGCTGTTATTATCAATATCAAGAGGTAAATCAATAACATTGACATATATAACAAGCATATATCTGTAACTAAATTCGAGAAATGGGTACGTGTAACATCATAGTTCATACCGCTCTACGATCAGTGGCAACCCTAGAAATGGCGAGCATGAGGATGAAAGTGATGATGTACTCCCGAGCAATAGCTTGAAGAGTAGTAGTTGAGCTGGGATACTGAGTAAGAGTGGACTTCATGTCCTGCTGGTGATGGAACAATACTCTGAGGTTGAGGCATGTCAGTGTTGCACCGATCAGCTGAGCCAAAACATACATGGGCACCTACATCTCAAAGCTAGTTAATTAAAATTGCTTTATTCATCCAATCTGGTAGTAAGATTTTCATGCTTTGGACACTACGCCAAATACGACTTTTACTGGTAGTTTTTTTACTAAACACTATTACCGGCGGTTTTTTACTCGTGGTAATAAAAATGCCAGTAATCTGGGCTATTACCGGCGGTAACAAAAAACCGCGGGCAAAGGTAACTATTACCAGCGGTAAATCCAAGAACCGCCGGTAATAATAGTGAGTTATAATATAAGTATTATTAATTTCCAAATAAAACCAAAAAACTTTGGTTGCTGGGTGGTTAAGTTTTGGGGATCCATAAAGGGTCATGGGTTCAAATCTTGGGACCAAAAAAAAATTTCCGAAAGAAACTTTTATCGGCAGTACCGACGGTTTCCATGCCTTTAACAGCGGTTTTTAACCGTCGGCAATGCCCTTTTTTGGCGTAGTGTGAGATCAAAATTTCTTTCAGCCTTCCTATATGAACACATTTGTGTGAATTTTCATGATTTTGATGCTTTTGAGATTTTCGTCTCCACCACCGCTAAGGTAAAATCATGGCTCCGTGATCTCCATCCCTGGTTGTACCATATCTATGTATCTATTTTCCCCTCGAGACAAACAAGAAATGTAAAAGGATGGTTACTGTTATGTTACCTGCGTTAATGGGAACCGGCGGGCAACAGCCAAGGCAATGGTGACGGCAGGGTTGATATGGGCAGGGCCGGCTCATAAGTTTTGGAGGCTGGAAGCGAACCCCTTAAACGAGGCCTCCCTATATATTTCATACAAAAGTTGATCGACAAAGAATTCCGTACAAAAAACACCATTATAAAATTTTACCATTACAAAAGTATACATAGGGTTATCCCAAAAAAGTGCAACCATTACAATATCTCAAAATCCATCACTTGAGCCTCTAAATTTTTGTTATTGGGTCTTTTTGGGCCTCTAAATTTCAATTGGGCCAATTTTTTGTAGAGGAGACTTAGAATAAAAATATTTGGGAATAATATATGGATGTATATATATATATAGGGGTACTGAAAATTTGGAGGCCCTCGATTTTAGCATTTTTTGAGGCCCGAAGCCCGTGCTTCCCCAGCCTCCCCCTATTAGCCGGCCCTGGATATGGGCACCAGAGAGATGCCCAAGAGCATATCCAACCACCATCCAAATGAGACCCCAAACCATTGCTATGGTAAACAGGTTTTCGCGAGAGACAATGTCAGCGGCGCAACCCACAAACACGAGAATGTAAGTTCCCAACAGCTCTGCAACAATCTATTTTCACAAACCAAATAACTCTCTTGTTAGCAGAGTCGCTTAATTGTGAAATCCTCGGTACCCAACTTTTTCATTCCCGTGCATTTTTAGCCGTTGATTCACGTGAGAATTTTAAGAAGTGAAAGATTCTCACGTGATTACCAGGCTGAAAAATGCATTGGAAGTTAGTACAGAGAAATTTGGGTACAGAAGATTTCGGTTCTGTTTAATAATAGATTGGTTTTGCATTTGTAATCTATTTGTGTTGAATTTACGGGACAAACCTTTTGGAAGATGCTTAGATAAACTGTGGTGTCAATGCCTGATCCCTGACGAGTTTTTGGTTTTCGATCTTCTTTAAGAGAGAGTTCACTGGGAAAACTGTCTTTACAAGTCGAAATGGTAAGTGTTTCAAACGGAGGTGATTGGGGCATGAGCAGGGCCGATCCTGATATTTCGGGAGCCTAAAACAAAGATGAAAAATGTGGCCTTTTTTTGTAGGAGAGCCCCCTAAAAGTAGGGGTCCTAAAGCAATACTACACCTGCATTTTGATCTTTAGCTGAAGGCCGACTCTGGACGATTGGTTTTGAAACTATTCTGGAATGGAAGTGGCTACCTCTTGCTTGAGAGAAAAATAGTTGGAATTCCCAGATATTTGCATTTCAAGGGATCATAAAACAAGTTTATTTCCAACAATTTTATTACCACCACACATATCCACAACATTTTCAGAGTGAAAGAAATGGAATGCAAATAAGCCGTTGCAATAACTAATTTGATGGAAGCTGACGCCAGGTGCTTAATTTAAAATTTTAATGCGACTTCGGGTTTCTAATTGGATTATCCAATAATTTTGGTATTTATCCGACAATTGCCGATGGTTTTAGGAGTCATTTGAAATTTTCATGTAGAAAATGAAGAAAAATCCAACCAATTGGGGCTACCTCAGTTGGTCAAGGCTCTTGTATCTCATTAAGAGTTCAGGAATTTGATTCTACCGCTGAAATAGCAACTGAGATTGCACAGAAACAGAGGTATAAGGGCTTTTCGGTATCAAAGGTTTGACCTCGTTTTGGGCACTTAATATCTCTCCTTCAATGTTTTTAAAAACAATCATGATTGATTTTTTATGGCAGAAATTGTATACAAGATCATGTTAAATGATTGTAAATGTAAAACATGTCATTCTTATTCTTTACAATTACTCCCTCCGTCCCTTAATAAGTGTAGACATTTCCATTTTGGATTGTCCCTTAATAAGTGTGTGTTTTGAAAAGTTAGTGGGTATATTTCTTATTTTGCCCTTAAAAGTAGATTCCTTTTTGAAAAATTAGTGGGTATTATTATATTGATAATGGTAAGTAGTGGAAAGTAGATGTAAAAGTTGATGTGAGAGAAAATAAGTTGGAATTACGAGGTAACACATTTAAAAAGGGACGGAGGGAGTATGTTATTTTCATATCAATATCATCATTGCTACGATCTTCGCGAATAACATCGACAATCTTGTCGACTACTATCGTTGGCGGACTCTATCATATTTTGATATGCTTTTGGCTAAACAAATTATCAGTATTTTAGCTGCAATATATATGTTGATTTGACACAACCAATCATTTTTGTATTTATAAATCCAGATTATAAGTACTACCAGACAGCCGTTGGCCTTTGGTCAAGGCATCCGATCTGAGCTTATGTGACTGATGGCGAAGGATACATTCAAATTGTAAATAATGAGGAATACTCGGCACCTCTTTAATGTTACACACTGTCAGAATAATTTGTCTACCAATACTGGTGTTGTAAATTTCCACAAGATTTGCAATCTAATTCCATTTCCGAGTCTGTCAATCGACACTTAATCGATGAACATACCACATTTATTTATTATGTATCTTGATTGAGACGAAGAACAAACAAATACTACCGAACGGGTCAGCAGTTTCCTAGCAATGGGCATAAAATGGCTCCATTGAACAAAAAACAGCAAAACAAAATAGTGAACAGAAAGTCAATTAAGATAACATGTTACTAAAACAGATCAAGAAAGAGGTTGAACCAATAACAGCAATCACAGAGTTCACCTACACAACTGGATATGACTGTCTGAAATACATAACAGTGATCATCTTTAAAAGCATTACGTGACTCGTGAGATACAAGCCAACACTCCCTACTTGTTCAGTTTGCAGTAGTAAAACTACGATATTCCTCGCTATCACGTCAGCTTTCTAGTCTAACTAGCTCTGCAAAATTCATACACAAAAGTTGATGTAAGGAATAATACCCAGATATAGGTCATACTTGTTAAAGAGAACATAAGCATGCCTCGATAACCATTAGCAGCTGTTAAACCAAATATGACTCTAAAGAGGCCGTAAGACGCAATAGAGGTTTTCATCATCAAAACTGGGTTCGATATATTAGACTAGGAAGCATATGAATAGACTTTAGAAGTACGTGTTGAAAAAGAGAGTGATTCTATGTTCATCTTTCTTACCTCCGCAGCAGGTTCTTCAGCTTTAGATTGCTCGCCTGCCAATTTACATGATGCATTTGCCCAAAGAATAAAAAAGTTAGCTCTTGAACGTAGTTGTAGTAATCAGGAATTCAGGGAATCTATATGAACCAATACAGCGATAAAATGCCAGAAATCTCTCTCCAAGCGAGGACATGCTTTCATACAGAAAACTGCCCTTCAGAATACTGTATATACAGAGCTCAATCATGTCCCCTAACACATTAGCTTTAACCTAACCACATGTCAATGAACATATCTATGTAATAGTGGAAGAAATTAGCTACTGAAGTAAAAGAAAGGATAACTTATTCTTTGTTTTCAATGACAATCTATTGTGCTAAAGGGGTGGAAAGTTATCATATGGTGATGCAGGTGAGGCAGTGTTAAGAAATGATTTCGATCTAAAAAAAGATTCAGAGACTGGGAACACCAATGTTGGTCCTGTTGGATTGTGAAGTCCAATAGCCGATGTGGTTGGTATTAGATCACAGTATAGGGAAACATAACGGGATCGGTGATATGGCCATATATCGGCTGATATCGGACAGTATCGGCCAATACATAGCTAACAGAGGCTATCAAGGGTCCAAAATCCTGTTACATAAAGGGGGCCTTAGTTCAATACCTTGAACCAGTCAACGGGTTTTTAGTACGCTATAGCATCAAAACAATTTTTCGATATTGGCAACCAAAGTCACCAAAGAATTAAACATCCCCAAAGAAGAAAAAGGTGCCAAATAGGTCTATCAAGTCTAGTGAGAATCAAACTATCACGCAATCAGATAAAAGGAAAAAAAAAAAAACTATTGAGAGAGAGAGATCACGATATTTACCTCCCTCTTCTGGCAGATCTGAGGTCCATAACGTGAGATTATCTCTAAGAAGCTGCATAATGAGAGTGCTATCCTTGTAGGATTCTTCATTGAGGCTATCAAGTTCCGCAATAGCCTCATCAAATGCTTGTTTAGCCAGGTGGCAAGCCCTGTGCCAAACAGACAACATTTCACATATAACAGAAAATGTGATATGCAATAAAAGGAACCAAACTAAGACAAGTTGGACAAGAGATGAAAAAACAGTAAACAGTGATCCATGATGAAGAGAGAAAATGAAGACGATTATGAAATCCAAAACCATAATAGAGAGAGAGAGAGAGAGAGAGAGAGAGAGAGAGAGAGAGAGACCTCTCAGGGGAGTTCAAAATCTCGTAGTAGAATACAGAATAGTTTAGAGCCAGGCCAAGTCTGATTGGATGAGTAGGGGGCAGATCTGTTGCAGCTGCGGTAGTGGCAGCCTGCAGCAAAAACAAAATACCCCACTCATATTAGAAGCCTGATAACAACAATACAAACAACAAAAAACAGGATGTGGGGAAAATATGATATAAGACTAAGAAACGGAGGGGGGTCTGCCAAAAGAAAGTAGAAGGGAGATACCTCATAAGCTTTAAGGGACTTATCTGCAGCTTCTTTGCGATCATTTTCAAACTTGAACTCTGCTAAATAACGACAGTAATCCCCCTTCCTGTAATGAAAGAAACAGGGGTTTCACCAATGAAAGACGCACACTTCATCTATAGAGGTAAGTATATGCAAGTATTCAACAAAACGTGCACGATATACGGAAAACAATACCGAATTACACGTTCAAGTCAAATGCAAGCCTGCCCTAGAGCAAGGCCCAAGAGGCCCGGGCCTCAGGCCCTTGGATTTTGGGCCAAAAAAGGGACACGAATCAGGAATAGTTATAAATATTACTTTTTCCGCAATATACGTAGATATGCTCTTCTTGGTCCAATGGTAAGGTGAATGTATTCCAAACTTTTTGTCTGGGTTCAAATCCTGTTGCACTTTCTTTTTAAGTGTTTCAAGTGTTTATTTGTCAAAAAATGATTCCATTGTAGGAATTTGAAGCTATCATGTATTGAAAATGCGTCAAAGACCACCAAATGAGACTTCTATGCTGCTGGAACTAAAGCATGTTTATTATTCAATAGGGACTAAAATAATTACATAGACAAATTATCCCACTATTGTTGTTTAATTGTAAAATATATAGGGCAACACTTCACGATTGGGCCTAGGGCACCCAAATCCCTTGGGCTGCCCTGGTCAAATGCAAGATCCTCTCATAATTCCAGTTGAATGTGGTCGGTCACAAATCATGTTCATTGTTTTCAAATATTCCATCCCACCAGAATGAAACTCTATTGTTAGTTTTAGAAAGCCCTTCAAATTGCAGAGATCTAGAAGTGCTATATGGATTCTGATACAGTGTTGGATGCAGGTATCATGGTTCAAAGCTAAGAAATTCTCATGTCACAAAATAGGAGTGGAAAACTTCGCATAAAGCATTTCATGCATAATATAGAAGTTTCATACGTAGTTATGTTGAAAACTTCGATTACAAAACATGCTTGCATATGAATATGAGACTACCAAACTACACTGCGTGTAACCCACTTGGTCAGCCATGTGTAGAGTAACATATATTACCGATACCAATAGTACAAAAGAAAAAATAGAATGAGACTTAACCAAAGGGAAAAAATCACTCACATTTTATAGTAGAAGACCGTTGATTCTCCAGGTGACGATGATGGTATGAGGTGTTCATCAATGACGGATAGTATATCATTGCATATCTTTGTGAGTTCATCTTCAACTCTCTGGCGGTAATCCTTTATCCTCTTCACATTTTGTTCATGCCCCTTACCCTCCTCCTTCTGTTCAATAGAAGACAAAATCCGCCATGCTGCCCTTCTGGCCCCAATAACATTCTTATACCCAACAGAAACAAGATTCCTCTCCTCCACAGTCAGTTCAACATCCATCTTAGCAACTTTCTTCATTGCTTCAACCATCTCTGCAAACAAGGAATGTGGGACTAGATAATGTACACCAACAAATCACAAAATTAAAACCTATGAAATGCTTAGAAAGATGGCTTCACTGATGGATCTAACTTGCCCGACTATGAGAACATTGAGGCAATGCAACAGCAAAGAGTGAGACAAGTAAAGAAAGAATGCACAAGAATGAAACTAAATGCAGGAATCATATAATTAAAAAAAAAAGTCTTTTTTCTGTATTTGTGGGGTTCTACTCAACACTACTCCCGGACAGGAATAGGTATTTTGTTGGTCAATCCAACTCCCCAGCATATATCAGGGTACCCCCAAAACATAACAATTATTATCAGTTAGTTTACTCAAAGATACGAAGAAGAATCGAGAAAAATGTCTCTCTTCGATACAAAACCCCTCCTCATTAGGGACATGGCTCACCAAGCTTCCAATAGCTTAACAGGAAAGTACAAACATGACAAAAATAGGGAATAGCAAAACCCATTTGCTGATCATCCCTCTTTCTGCAACACAAACCAGCCCTTACCCATAATTTTACCAATGTTTGGGTGAAAATTTGGGTCAAAACCTTCATTTGGATGTCTTCTCCAAAATTAACTATTTCTTTATCCAAATCTAGTGTTTTAATGTTTTCCCTTTAAACTGTGGGTCAAAAAGGCACATTTGTAAATAAAAATAAAGTGAAAAGAGGTGTTAGAAAAAAAGAGTTATGGCCTCCCCTCATCTGGGTAAGAAAAAGCGTAAAACTCAAAATGGATAACAAACTCAAAATGGATAACAAAATGGAGCGTGATTTTGTTCACCCTCCTTAAAAGATGGTGAACATTACTCTCCCTCTTATTGATTGGAATGAGATAGGTCTCACTCCTACAATACACTTATTGGTAAGGATGAGATCACTTTTTGGTGACATCCAGACGATCACCACCACTAGGAGGAAGGGATTAATTCACCCTCTTACCCTCCTAAAAGGTGAACAAAATTAAAGTCGGCAAAATGGCACGTCCTTGGAGATAAATTTTCAATGTTCATACTAAAATTTTGGGTTTTGGTAGCAAAAAGGGTAAGAATTGGAGATGCTCAAAGTAAACAGATAGCTACGCAAAGCATGCACACAACACAAGAAAACAATCAGTCAATTTCAGTAACAAAACACAGTACCCCGCTGCACGATTCGCCAGTTGCGTAACCCAAAAACCACACTAGAAAGGGTACAAACACATATCTATACACACACAAATACAAACATTTTCCAAAAAAATTGAATAAAACCCGTAATTTTTTTATTTTTCCGATTCTTCCAGATCACCCAATAATCCAAAAGTTTTAATGTAAACCTAACAAACAAACACGAAAAAAAAATTTTGAAAGACAAAATTCAAAAAGTCAAGTGACTTTATTATGATAAATACTAGAGAGAAAGAGAAATACCATCGTATCTCTCGGCTTGCTCTGCTAGCCTGGCCAAGTAAACCTGCTGCTCTCTCGCCTTCTCCATCGCCATCTCTCTCTCACTTTCTGGTTCTGGTTTTTGCGAGTGTGGGGATTGTAACAGTTATTGGTAAATTAGTGTTGGTACGTGTGAAGGGGAATGAGGGCGCGTGAATTGCGGTTAGGGAGGAGGACAGTGGCCGTTGGATTTTACCGAGCGCAGAGAAGATACAAAGATGGATGGGGTGTGTCGGTCACGTGGACTGATATTTGACTGGGACCACCGCTGACCGCGGTCACGAGAGTCGAAATTAAAAGCCCCAATTAGCGTAAGGGTCTTGCTAACGGGCATAATCGTGCGTCCGTTAAGGATACAAAAAAAGTATATTTATTATTGGTTTACACTTGTATTATAAAATACACTTTTAAAGTATACATGTACTTTGAAGTACACTTAAAAATATACTTTAAAGTACAAGTGGGATCACAAGTATACATTTTTGTGCCTATAACGGGTGCAACATTGTACCCATTAGCATTTCCCTATGCCTAAATAAAAATTATTAAGGGTATGTTCGGTAACTAGGAAAAGAAAGGAAACGAAATGAAAATAAAAAAAAAAATCTCTTCTTCTTTTGTTTGGGTTGAGAGGAAAAGGAGAGGAAAATTAACTAAATTAAATTATTTTAACTAAAAAATTTCCTCTTATTAACTTTCCTCAATCTTTCCTTATTTTTTCCTTCTTTTTTCCTTTCTTTTTATTTTTTTTTCTTTTCCTTTCTATTTCCTACGTATCAAACAGAGTCTAAACGACTTGATATCTTCGGATTCCGATTCAATTGTGCTAAACGCAGATATATCTATAAACTGCCATCTATGAAAAGATTCAGGACGATTTTCCTTGATTTCTTGCAGATTTGGGCTCATCGATTCGAATCGATTTCATCAGGAACTTTGCTTTGACACCAAGTAAAATTTGGCTTTTACGCTTTTTGAATCTAGCGGCTAAAATACAAAGTTGTCATTTTTTCCTTCCAAAATCCATAATTTTTTACAAATGATCATATAGATAACAAAAATATCCAATTACACCCAATATTTAAGAACTAACAACACATGGGACTAGAACCAGACCATTACACATATGCATGGAACTAAACCGGAATCAGATTATTTGATCGGTCCGGTTTGGTTCGATTTGACTGTGATCAGGTCCATTGTCGCAAGCAATTGATGATCAAGATATTGAATCAATGACAATAAGGACGTGGATTATTTGGACCAATTATATGCACAGTGATGGCAATTACTAGAGCAAAGGGCTTGTTTGAAAATAATTACTACTTTAGACATTCTAATGATAATTGCTCAATTCTTAACTCTTGACATTGGAAACTTAATGGCAGCAAAACTTCCAAACAGAATTGTCCATGTTTGATGGATAGGCTTTGAGTTTTCTTCTAATCCCGGTCAGTTTAATTATAAGGAGCATGTCCTAATGTGTTTAGTTGCACACATAGGAAGGATAACCCGGCAAAAAGAGCTATCGACATCTAGATGTTTGCCGTGTTATCTATCCTACGTGTACAACTAAACATATAAGGACGTGCTCTATATACTTAAATGCACCAGGATTAAAGGAAAAACATCAAACCCTAACCATGGAAGATAAACAATTCTGTTTGGCAGCTTTGTTGCCCTTAAGTGTCCCGTGCCAAAAGTTGAGGTGAGCAATAATCATGGAAATCCAAGGCATTAATTATGTTCAAACAATGCCCTTGCTCTAAGAATCACCATGCCGCACATGTAGTTGGTCCAATAGCCGACCATATTGTATTTATTCAAGATCTAGATCATCAATGGTTGACACAATGTACCTTACCACAACAATGGGAATTTCTTTGTATTCTTAGATTTATCATGGAAAAAGGAAAACATACCGTTCTTCTCATCGTGGTTATTTTCCTCATCATTATGCTCTGATCCTTCATGCTCTGCCCCAGGGAGTCTCTTCTTGTAGAATATGCTTGAGTCGTCTTCGTGAATATAGTCGACGCAATCTTGGGGAAGAATGTCTATCTTTTCTGGTTATCCGCCTTGTCACCAGTGGTTCAGATTGCCGTTGTAAAACTTGGGCAATTGATGCTTGAATGATCAGGGCAACAATATTGCAACCAACTTAGCATGGGAAAAAATCAATTATGAAGTATAACACCACACACGTATGCCAAAGAATGCTCGAAAAACAGGAACGAATTTAACCAATCATGGTGACAATGACCTCCAAAAGTGGAGAAAAAAGTAGATAGAGAAACCAACTGTGGACAGAACTCCAAGAAGAAATTGTGTTAGGATTGTAATTTGAATAAGTCTTTGTTTGTCCTAGTATTTAGGAGTCGGTTGTTTTACCAAGTTTATAGGAGTATGTAGTGGGATAGTTTGTTTTGAAGTATCTTTGGTGAGTATGGTCTCCAGGATTGTGTGATCAATTGCTTGGAATAGGTAGTTCTTTGCCTTCAAGTCCTTCAATTTGAGTTCCTCCGGCTTCAATTTCTGAGCATCTGTCAAAGTTGATTTCAGATGGTAGTTCTTTGCCTTGGAATGTTCAGTTAAGCTATAGCTATTGTCCAAATAAGGCGAGTCGTCACCACAGTACCACCTAGGCGACTAGTTGGTCAAAGACCCTCTGTGCAAATCCACACAAGTCTCAGTAATGGCATGGGAGAGATTCGAACCTGGGAGGTTCATGCACAGGGAGGAAGGGGAATCTTATCCCACTCATTTTGGCCAACTAAGCTACCACCTCAGTGGTAGCCTTCCATCCCTTGCAGTGGAAAATGAGTATGCATAACTCAAAAAGTTCTAACGGCCCGTGTGGATAGCGGATTTGATTTTAAGTAGATTTATAATGAGGGTGGATTCGTAATCCGGTGTTTGGATGGTATTTTGATAATAGAGTCAATGACCCAATGAATGCCTATCGGAAAATCAATGGGATTTATTTAGCAAAAAATAGGTTGCGAATAGAATTATCCTGGGGATTTGGAGAGTGAATATGATAAGATAAGAGGACAAATTGCTCCCAGTTTACTAATTAATAAATAAAATAGATTAATTTCATTATAATTAGATTAAATATATAATAAATACATAATAAATAAATAAATATATGTAAACTATATTAGATGTTAGTACAAAACTAATTTCTGAAAAAAAGATTATAAAATTTAATTAGAAAGTGAATTTTTTTCAAAAGTAGAGCCCTTCAATTTAATTGATCCAATCTTGTACTTAAGAGACAAACAATTTCTAACTTTTTTTCGCACTTGGATGTATACCTTTTTTTTAGTTATCAGTAGGCTGTAAATGAACTACACCGTTCGCGAATTATTTTAAGCTCGGTTTAGTAGGGTTGTATACTTTTTTTATAATTATCATTAGGGCTGTAAATATTACGAAAGATGTTTTTGGTTCTGTGTTGTCACTTGTGTATAGAAGTGCGTTGGTATAATGCTAGAATCGTCCTTGGGTAAAACATAATTCTTTTCTTACCCAAACTCTAATAATTAGACAGTAAAAAGTCATGAGTTAGACTCGTACTCCTCCTTTTAAAACCATGTTCCTTGTCACCCAATGAACTTTGCCTATGGCGTAGGCCATGCAGTGGCGGACTCAAAAATTTGATATAGTGGGGGCACTCGAGAAAATTTATTTCATACTCCTTCCGTCCTGATTTGTTTGTCCACAAACATACTTTTTCAAGTCCCAAAATCTGTCCATTTCCAAAAGTCAAAGGATAAAGTATGGAAAAATAAACAAACTCAAAAGGTAATGGAAAAAAAGTTAGAATTCTCAAAATAGACTAACAAATCCGGACGGAGGAAGTAATAGAAAAATGCTAACATCAACCCTTGTGGTGGAGGATAGTGCGTAGAAAATGTCCCGATATTCGAGAAAAGTGTAGTGATACCCGTGACAGTATATTGATATCCGAACTTATTTGTCATGTTATCCCTACCTAATGGACGGATTTTAGCAAGACCTTTTTCTTTTTTTTGAACAGCAAATAACTTTATTAATCTCAAACGAATACAAAGATTAAAAGGGAAGAAGGGTAACACAGTACCACATCACACCCCAACGCCTCATACCCCATTGGCAAGAAACCAACAACAGAAGTCCAAACCTGAAGGTCTAAGTCCAAAACGGACCATACCCAAATCATACAAATAAAGCCCAAAAACCAGTGGCCCAAGCCTAAGACTAGGGATAGCCCAATGAAAACAATGAAGCCCAGAAAAATGAGGCCCAAACCCAAGACAAGGAAACCCTAATCCACAACCGTCCACGCCACCCGCTGCCGACCAGAAAGCACTGTTACAGAGCGACACCAACAACCATCAAACAGCAACCAAAACTCCTAGCCGTTAAGCAAAACCGATCCTCCCAACAAAGAAACCGGCGGAGAGACAGCGCCGCAAGACGAGAAGACGGAGGAGCTCTATAGACAGCAAAACATCGCTCGAAGCCACCATTGCCGTTAAGCCCAAAACCGATTTCACTCAACAGTGAAACTGGCGGAGAACAAGAGAGCAGATGACGATCGGCAAAGGGTAGGGAGGGGAAGAGACTAAGGGAACCCAGCACCTCCAACAAGCCATAGACCATGAGGGGTGACGACCCACGCCGTCGCGAAGCAGCTGAACACCGTAGCGCAAGCCCGCCGATAAACCAAAGCACGTTGCCACGTACCGCCACCATCAACCTCCAGATCCGGCCGCCTTGCACCTGCAAAGAAAAAGAAAACCAGAGGAGGAGAGCGGAGGGGAGGAAAGAGAGGAAGAGGGAGAGGATGGAGCCCGGGGGGAGGAGAAGGAGGAGCCACTCCCCCCACCCCACCCCCGGTGGCGGCTGAAATAATGAAGCCCTAGAAAGATAGATAGGAGATGGAGAGTTTAGAGAGAGAAAGACCCTTTATAATAAATAACAATGAGTAAGATGCAATTTATAAATTGACAATTGTAAATGCAACCGATGTGTGAAATGAGATAAATCTAATTATTCCTAATTTATACATAAATGGTAGTATATATCAATTTGGGTGTTATTCATACAATTACTCATAATATATAGAGACACAAATGAGATTTTACCATTTTGAGCGGGGGCAAGTGACCCCACGTGCCCCCTTTGAATTCGCCCTGAGGCCACGTGCATTCAAGACGAGCATTTTTTTTAAGAGTAAGAACTTCAATATATAAAGCTAAATAAAACATATAATAAACACACAAAAAAATCCAAAGATCTGAATAAAGTTAGACAGAATAAAAGCCGCGCAAAAAGAAGATTCGGTGTTGGAAATCATTGTCCAAGAAGTGGTGTTGGAAAAATCCAGCCTGGTCACCACCGTTGCCGCCTCTACCGTTGCCGCCTCTACCGTTGCCGACGGAATCGAAACCCACACAGTTAAATTTGATCCAACATCTGGTGTTCGACCATAAAATGCAAGGGATTGGAGAGATCACACAATAAGAGAGTCTCAACCCAATACAAGCATTAAAACTAAGAAAACTTATACCAATGCAAAAAAAAAAATTTAGAAAGAGTAACAACTTGGTCAAACAGTCGTCGGTTGGATATCGGTGAAGGTTGGATATCGGTGAAATGAATATGAAAACCACATGAGGTTTATAGTCATTGTTCATATGCTAAACATGTTGTTGAGGCAAACCTCGAGAGGTGTCGGATAAAATTTACCCATTTTTACTAGTTTTGGGTCTAAGTTTTGAATCCCATCATTTTTTTTAGACGAATCGAAATAGGATAAAAATAGACAAAAGTTATAAAAAAAAATACATACACCTATAAGACAAATATAAAGACTTAACAAGTTTATCTTTTGTGGTTTTCAAAAGGTTTTTTCGCTGTCTTATTTAACATGTTTCCAAGTACTCTAGCTTATGTATTTTAAAACTTTTTTTATTTCTCTCTTCGAGACAAATGATTTGATCTAAAAATTTAACTCAAATCTACTACCCTCTCTGTCTAAAATGTTATTCTATTTTTTGGAAATTTAACTTTTTAAGAGAACAAAATCATTATTCTTCCAAATAAATAAATTTACAAAATTACTCTCCTTTTGAAAATGGAACTTCCATGTCCTTTCAAGCAATACACAGCCATGCTATTTATTGTTTTTTCCTCTTGACAAAAGTCAGTATTCTTAGATTTAGTTAGTACAGTAAGACGTTTGAACAAAGCCATGGGTATTGTAAATCCAAGGAGATTGGCAGGCTTATCACCCAAACGTCTCTGGGTCAATTCCCACTTAACAGCGATTTGTCCTTGAGTTGACCTCAACTCATGCAAACGAGTGGAGAAGGTTGTGGAAGGGGCTAGAAAGATTAGTAGGGACATTCTTCATTACCAAAAAATATAAAGTAAGCTATGCTATTGTAGTCCAATGAAGCTCTTGTTTGACAGCATTAATAATTTCAGGCTTTCAGGGTCTTCCCCAGTTGCATCACCAGTTCAAACAAATAGGCTCATAGATTACGGTACCATTTCCGCAAGATTTACAGGAACAAGCGCCCAAAGAGGCCACTTTCTTTGAACTGAAGACAATTGCTCCATCAGGGAAGGGGAAAAAGAATCAGCATTATCATCACCTATAAACAGGTCTTGCTCCCATTTAATTGATACTGTTTTCAGTCACCAGAAACCATTCCGCCCTGTTACCGAGTTATATCCATGTTTAAGTGATGAGAGAGAGAGAGAGAGAGAGAGAGAGCTTGCAAATTCTAATTGATCAAGAAGTATTAATGCCAGGCGCGAATTCAAGATACAAGCTATTCACATTCATAAGCCCATGTCTTATTTCCCGGATGACAATAACAAAATTCTATTCTAGGTTACATAGAAATACAGTTGAATTCGATGCAACAGTCGGACAAAGTTTTTCCACATTTCTATAAAACATGGAACTGCAAGTGATTACCTAATTAAATCATCCAAGTTATTGTAGAACACACACCCTTCTATACGAAAACAAAAGATGCAGCGACCGTGTTTGGTTGCAATTTCAAGAATCACATCAGGATAAACACTTTTCAGAAACTGTTTTGGAAAACAGATTTGAGTGGAATGGTTTTAGAGAATACAAGTTTTCCATTTTACAATTTTCTGAAAAAATAGTTATTTTCACAAATTATAGCTCTTGAAAACGAGTTTCAAAATCCGTCAACCAAATATAATTTTCTAAAAGCTAAATAGGAGAACTGATTATGAAACGGCAACCAGACAGAATAATCTCACTGGAAACAGTAAGCGAGATATCAACTTACTGGCACAACCCGGCTGGTGCTTGCATCCCCAAATGAAACTGAAGCCAATGATTTTGAAGCCCATGCCTTCGCATTCATTGCTCCTTCTTGCAAATTACTTCTCTTCCGTGGCTCCTTTAGCGAACTAAATAGCTGTATCACGCGATTCATACAGGCAAGAGGATGCTCCAACAAGCTCCTCAACCTTATGTTTGAGATGTGTCTTCTCCAAGCCAATTGAGAAAATACAAACACTGTTGGGAATATGAAGTAGAGCAACCTCAAAAGGACGAATGCAGTGGCCAAGGCTAAATAAGTCTCCTGCCGAAGCCAGTTCTCCGGAGATTTAGCCCATGAGAATGGGCAGCTCTCCGGATCACTTTTATTGTGCTCCTCATGATCTGATGAGCTCCCCATTCTCTCCAGCGAGGTTCCATCGAGTGGTGCAGTCTTGAGGCCTAGGTGTAATTTCATTAGACACCACTTGAGTGATTCATTCAGTAGACTGACAGAAATCATGAATAGAATGATACCAATACAAAGTAAATCTGAGTTAGTTCGTCCTTGGATGCAGTTTGGTCCCACTTTCAATTAGTTTTTGGATTTTGGATGCTGCTATTCAGTAGATATGGGTGTACGACTGACTTGTTTTGCTTTGTTTCCAAAAAATGTACTCCGTATATGGGTTAGAAGTTAGAACCCTTGGTAGTTGGTGCCATGCCATTTACTTGAACAAAAAACCTTACTTGTCCAAACCATGTAAACAAGTGCATGATACAAACTTGCACACACAGGCAAATCAACTCAAGAAATGTAGCACACTCAGATTTGGATATCTTCCATGACTTTGACCCAGATGCTAACATCAATTCACTTTCAAATACTATAACCCTAAAGATGACATCATTGGAGAAGACAAATTTTGCAATAAAACTGGAGAAGAAAAAGGCATGCACACACCTTCTGTTTGTTTTGCCAATATGGCGTTTACCTCAAAATTCCACAGAATAAACAGATAAAAGAAATAGGAACATCAAACTACAGTTCTATCTCATGATATTAAGGCTAAGTTTCCCACTTGATAAAATGAGATTTTTCATTTTAGGTGAGTTTTATGAAGGTGTGATAAAATCGCATTGTTTTCTCACTTGATAAAATCTACTTTTGATAAAATCTCCTCTCCATGGCTTATTTACCAATTTGCCCTTCTTTTCTTTCATCACCTATGAACAAAAAATAAACGTTAAAAACTTATCCAACAATACCAAGGTTTTTTAACAAGTGGGAAACTTAGCCTAAATCAAACAGAACCAAATTGTTTCCAAGGGAAAGGCCATACCTGTAACATCATTGTAGAAAGCAACAAGGGAACCAAGAGTACGGGAGCCATGATAATGCACACGCATGGTCGAATTGAGAAGCATAAGAGTGGGAAACCCATGAACTCCATATTTTGACAATGTGCTGAACAAGTATTAAATCAATGTTGCTCCGTGTGAAAAAAAAGAATAATGCACAAATGAAAACATAAATCCACACAAAGAAGGAATAAGGATAATAGTTCTCAAACCTTGGCCTGACGACTGACTCTTCAATTGCAAAATGGGGGATGGAGGGATACAAGGATGCCAAAATGGTCAAAGTTGGTTTGAAAGTTCCGGAGAAAGGACACCAAGAAGCATAGAAGAGCAGAGCAACATAATTATGTCTGTGCGTGTAGACCAAACCCAGTGCCCTCTGCAAAGAGGCCTCATCTCCCTTCACAAAACACATGTGAACTCCATTAGTACCACACCAGAAAATTACTATAGAAAAGAAAAGCCTTCATGGTTTGATTCAACTTCCCTTCTAACATAGACATGGGTGTGTCCTCTGCTTCCAACACGTGAATAGGTGCTGAAAGGTTATATAGGAAATCCGGAAGTTCTAATGCACACAAATATTATTTTCCCATCGTCAATGGATGTGGTTCTTTATCTGCTCTAGAGCCTCTGGGATATTGGAGTTTGTTACATGCTTCACAGGTGGTAGCGGGATGAGGGACCATCTACAGTAGCTGAGGTCTCTTCAGTCGGGGGAGGTGGCCAGCGACAGGAGGAGAGACAATAGAGTAAGGAGAAGGGAGTAGGCACTTGTTGCAATCAAGTACATGAGAAGATTCGGATGATAGAGTTAGGTTAAGGGGATGGTTCATTTGTATACCATTTGAAGTTAGCTCTGGCCTTGGAAACGTGATAGCCAAGACACACCTTTTTATCCATCGGTTAACAGAAGTTGCCACAAAGGTCTACTGGCACAATTTTTGACAAGGTCAGGTGTTTAATTAGTGTTTAAAAAAGTTCACGTGTCTGTGGCACATTGAGTGAAGAGTTAAAGGGGTATTTTCAAATTTACCTGAAAATTTTAATGAAGGCAAAAGTTTTACATAAGCCAACATAGCTAGAATTTGGAAAACTATGAAGTTTGCCAGTCAATAATCGTGATAGAAAAATAGCATATAAGATCCAACAAAAACTAATGTATCAAGTCAGAGAGCTGAAACCACCGAGTTCAAAGCTACAAAATACTCATTTCTACAACATCCTAAGATCCTAATAATCAGCCTCATCACCAATTAAATCATCTTCTTCGCCTTAATTGGCCGATGGTGAAGAGGCCAAGGAAGAAAAGAAGCAGCCCTAACCTAGAGGCTGGAGAAGAGGAACAAAATGCTGGAAGCAGCTGACTTTTGTTACAGAAGAAGAACAAGATTGAGTGGTGCAGAGGAAAGGTAAAAGGAAAGAAAATAAACCAGACTTTGTTTTTGCCAGAAAGGAGGTGTGGGAGGAGGTTGTCTTTGCCAGAAAGGAGGTATGGGACAAGAAAGAGAAAGAGGAGGAGGAGGACGAAGAAGAACAAATCAAGCCTTTACCAATAGCTGGAGTAGAGGGGAAAAGTAAAAGAAACCAGATTTTGTTGAACATCCACAAAAGGAAGTAGACAATGAAGGAGAATAACAAGACAGCCTGTAGCCTGAGGGTAGAAACAGAGAGGACAAAACACAAAAGCAATAAATATGGCTGGAGCTGAGGATTAGAAAAAAAAAAAAAGAACTCAGCACTGACAAGAAGCTGGCTATTGAACAAGTCTGGAGTTGATAGAGCCGACCAAGAACCTGGATCATCAACTGATCTGGAGTTGACCCAACTTCCAACTGAGCATCTTTTCTCAAATTAATGCTTCTTTCACTTTTTCTTTTCGTAAAATGCGGATCTATATTGCCCTGTATTTCATGAGCTTTAAACAATTAAACCACTCTGGCTAGATGTACAATGCGGGATGTGATAAAAATAATCCCCAAGCAAATTTCAAAATGCAGCTTAAGATGCCTTCGTGAAACAAACAACCCCCAAATATGCATTCAGAAGTTATACACTCTCAGTTTCTCACCAGTGCAATGCACGCACAGGCACTCCCGCAGGCACGCACACACTCGCGAAATCTCAAATATCCCATTTAGGAGTTTTAGCCAAAAATGGGAAACTCACCCTTGGTCTCGTTGCAAAAGACTCACATCAACTGCTGCCAAAATTCCTACTTTCTATATTGATTATGAATCCAGGTGAACATATAATGCTTTTCCCAAAAGTGTCATGTAAGAATAACCCACTACGATCTTTGAAAAAGTATAGATGAATGATTGAATCACAATATACAACACAACATAGGAAAGACTGAACACGTTGCAACTAGAGAGAGTGCTGCCAAAGGCTAACATCAAAAGATGAGGCAATGCTGATGGTTCAATTAAGTAATAGAATCTACAACATCCTTACTAAAGCATAAAAGTAGAATATGCAAATTTTACGAGTGTTGTATGACAGTCATACAGGTGTATCTTGTCAAATATTTCTGAACAAAAATAAGGCTATCCAGGTTTTATGGTAACAGAATTCGTAAAATCAATAATGGCCATGGTTGGAGTCAAACCTATTTAAGGCATGGTAGCACAAAGAAGAAACAAGTCTTAGTAAGGCTGAACAAAGAAGGACCAGATAGAGCACTAGCTAGGAGTCTGTTGAAGCTAATGGTACAATGGGGCACGATGAAGAACAAACACTAGGACCTCAAACAAAAAGTACTTGAAATGGGGAAATAGTTATAGATGGAATAAGACGAAGAAGATCAATTGCATAGCCAGAAACAAGAAGTTTGGGATTCACAAGTAAGCTTACTAATCAATCCTGAAGACAACTATGTTTTCCTTCTGTCTACGAAAGAACCATACAATTGACATTTTGAAGTCTAAACCGACAATGGATTTATCATCACCACCTATATAAGTAACACTCTTAAAACCATTCTTTCTCTCTTCTACAAATTGGGTCCACCAAATTGTATAAGTAACACTCTTAATACACATATACTTACAACTCTATACATATGATCCTGTAACCATACTTGACCTTCCAATCTCTTTTCTTTTTCATAAGTAATTAATTTGTAGAAAAGGCATCAAGGGGATGCCACCCGTGTACAGTTGAAAGTGAAGAACAAAAGGCCAAAAAGGCGACACTACCAACAACAAATTGAGCTTGTGCACCTCTCTAAATGCGAAAAATATATATCTTGTCAATGAATTGATCAAGGGTTGGTTTAAACTTCAGACTCCTCGTCTCCCAACTAAACAAACTGGAAAGGAAAAGGACATTTTCATTAAAAAAAAAATTAAAAAGGAAAAACTATCAATTCCCACTAAAACACACAAAACCCAATAGAGAAAACAACACCCAAGTCAATAAATCTCCAAACGAAAATAAAAAATAAAAAATAATAAAATTCACCATACCTCTGTAACACGAACAGAGCCAATTGATTGTACAGATTCATATCCATTTCTCGGGCAACTCGAATCTCCAAACCCAATTAACACCGAGTCCTCAACCGACTTCACAGGACAAACGGGAGAAAACGAAACCCTATCGGGCACGGCGCACGTTAGCCTCCCGAACACCAGCAGGAGAACCAACCCTGAATCCCAAACCCTAACCGCCATCGGAATGAGAAATTGGCAGAGAAACTCGATCGGGGCCCAAGATCAAGGAAACCCTAGATCGACGAGAGAGATTGAAACCGAATCATTTTATTCCAGTGGAGGTCATAGCGTACCATCACAATCTTGATGTGGCTGGATTTGCGCGTAGATAGAGCGTGTATGTATGTATGTATGTATATCTGGTCGGGAGGGTTCACGGAAGGAGAAGAGGGGAGAGGGTGACGACAATCAAGGTAAGTTGGCATTCACGACCGGAAATTTTTGGGTACGGGTACCACGTCACCGAGTCTACATGGCACTAAAACGTTGTATCGAGACCTTGTAAAAGTATATTGGATGGCTGAGATTAAAATTCCATCTATCCTCATTCTTTCTCATCTTTCTCTTTTCAAATCTGGACTGTCCCAAAGCCAACATGGAATATCACTTGGTACCCCGGTGCAAATTCGTTCACAAAACTCTCATCCTGATTGGTTGAAATGATTTTGGGTCCACCATAAACGGTGTAGATCCCTAAAAAAGAAATGTCATACTACTAAAAAGTGTATTAATTTCATGAACCTCATACCACTTCAACCAATTAAGGTGACGGTTTTTATTCACTTTCATTGGGTGAGGGTCTCTTTTTTTAACAGAAAATTTCTCTTCCACTACCTGACTCAGCTTCTGTCAAGTTCATTATCCTCCGGTCCTGTCCGGTTTTGTTGGTGTGTGGGGCCACGCTAGGACCATAACAAAATAATCCCAACCGTTGAGATCGAAGTCCCACCAACAAGGCAACAAGTTCAATTATGCAGAAAAATTATACGTAAATGTTTAGCAAGTATGCCAAAAACAAAAGTTAAAAAATATTTCCTCGGTCTCATATTGTTGGGTCACTTTACCTTTTTGAACGTCTCAAAAAATTATTTATATCTCATAATCTATGATTTTTTTTGTCATTCCAACAACTTTATTTAATTAAAATAATTGAGATTTACTATCAAATAAGATCCATATTGAATATAAAAAATAATAAATTAAAAATTATAGACAATTCTTTGAGACTTTCAAAAAAGGAAAGAAGCCCAACAACATGGGACGAAGAGAGTATACAAGTACTTCAAAAGAATTTCATATCTTTTTCAAAAAAATCAATAGTAATAGATATCAATGAGTTCTTTAAATTTAAGAAAAAAGTACGACTTATTTCTTGAAAAAGTATACTCCCTCCGTCTCTTTTTAAGTGATCCATACGGAAATACGTGCAATTTCAAACCCCTAAAAAACATACTCCCTCCGTCCCATTTTGATAGTCCAGTATTCCTTTTTGGGACGTCCCAAAATGTTAGTCCACTTTCCAAAATAAGCAATAGAAAGTTAATAAAGTTACATTATTACCCTTTTGTTTAAATTAAAATACTACTACTTCCATCAATCAAATCACCTTTTTGAGAGGGCATAAGTGGAAAATTGAGCACTTTTTGGTGTAATCATTGTGTCCCCTTAAAAAGTTAGAATCCCCAAGTGGGACTATGAAAATGGGACGGAGGGAGTATTTCTCAATCTAATTTTTTTTTTTTTTTTTGCACCAAATTAAAGTGCTCATTGAGGACTTTAATTTGGTGCAAAAAAAAATTTAAAACATTTTCGGAAGTGCCTTTTTTAACGTCCACAAAAATACACGTTTCTCAAGCGGATCACTTAAAAATGGACGGAGGGAGTACGTACTATTTTTTAGTACTTGTTTTGCAAACAGACAAACATTTTGCGACGAAAGTATGATTAAGAAATTAAATTTGTGCTAAAAAATATGAATTGGTGATGTTTAAAATTGTATGAATTATCTATTTTTCATCGTATAAGAATAGTTGGTTCATAAATCTAATCGATATCCGGTCAAATTGAACTTTTTTTCTCGATGAATATTATTTTTCTCGATGAATAAATATTTCCGAAGTATCAAAAAAAAAATTTAAGTTAGTGGGGCCAAAAGTTACCATTTGTGTACGACTTGTTTTTCTTTTTACTAATGAAGAGGTTATTCAAATTAAGAGAAGATATGTAATTATTTATGTGATTTTTCTTTATAATTGACAATGAGAATTCTTCATTTATTGAGAAAAATGCATCATGTAAAGTCTCAACCATAAGTTATCAATTCACAAGGAGAAGATAATGCTTAATAGTGTGTAGGATTTGATTTCATAATGTAGAATATCCAAGTGTATACTTGATCTCACTTGTATATTTTATTTTGGGTCATCTCTTATTAAGTGTCCATTTTGAAAAGTTAATAAGTAAAAATTTGTACAAATATTATTTTGTTATTTTGAAAAATTAATAGGTAAATAGTTAATGGATAAAAGTTGAGGATAATTTTAGAAAACGGAGGTAAAAGACTAAAAGTTAGAAAAAAATTGAAATGATAGATGTAATGATGATGTAATCTTAATAAATTACGAAGCTACACACTAAAAGGGACGGAGAGAGTATAATATATGCACAAAATGACTCCTTAAAAAGTTTTAGGTTATAGTACTGAAATAGCAGATAATCGAGGAACTCAAAGGCAGACCAAGAGACAAAGTAATGCACACCACATTTGGTGATGACAAAGTCCAAAAGAGTGCTTTTTACAGCATAATCGTATAAAGGTTCACTGCATAATTCTGTTGGTGTAACCAAGCATTCTGAACAGCAAAGCAAGATGAAATATACATATTCATCGTGTGTCGCGAAGCATTCTATTACGTATCATTCAATACTCCCGACAACATTACACCTCAATCGCTACCGTTACGCTTTGTTTGCTCCCGATACAGTTAGTTGAGCAGTTAGCTATTGGCGGTCCTTTTCCCTTTGTTGTTTGCTCCTTTTTTCCTGTTTTCTACAACTCTTTTCTTGTTTGGTAAAGCCGCATGTTTGGTTTTTTCGGTTTTCTGGCTCCGTATCTATATATCTTAACCTCGGTTAAACCTTTATCTAACCTTGGTTAAACCTATATACTGATGTTCTTACAATCAAAACCAAGTCCTAAATCTCAATCAATTGGGCTCGACTACGTAATTCCACGACGTCTCCATTGAGTTTTTGCTTCAAACCCTTCTTCGGAAACTCCAAAATTAAAGATAATTAAGTTTCATAGAATCAATTGGAGAAGGTTTCACATGCAACAACTAATAAATTTAAGTACAAAAAAGGAGTTAAAGGGAAAATTTTGGCTTTCAAATTGTTTAGATTTTTTCAGAGCGCAAAGAAGATGTGGGAGTATTCGTATGAAAATTTTGGTATTTGGGGTATAGCGATGAAACATGTGGGTGAATTTTCAGGAGAATCCTTCGGTAGTTTGGTATCTTACCAACTACCGTTTCCGACTATTTGGTTATTTATCTATTTCTTTCCTGTTCAAAAAAAAGTTTCGTAGAATCAAGAGCATCATGTCGCATAAAATCCATAATCATCCTCGTATACATAACCGGATTCATGTACAAGGATGTGACAATACTTTTACAGGATGGATACATAGTGATGTTTTTTGCTATCCCAAAAGAAAAAATACAAACTGGCCAGACCCTTTTCATCTTGCCACACGGGCGCTTCCCTGTCATTTCTTGGAAAATTCAAGCCCAAATTTAGCTTCTTAAATGTCGAAGGGCAGAGGTCGAAGAATTAATGACGTAAAAATTTGACAAATTGTGCAAATATGCAATCAGAAGGTAACTAATAATCCAAGGCAACAACACGGAATAGGTCTGAAGAGGTAATGTACGGCTTGGATGCTCACTAGTCACTACAGGCCTGTATTTAGCCCCCCGAATCCGACAAAAGGTTGGCCATATTGCTGGTGATTTCCTGTGAAACGACCAAGTTACTCTTGTGATCGCAATACTGTAGTCAAATAAGAAAAGGGATTTCTGGTCAATGAACACACATGCCTTGCCCGGACAAGAATAGGTCTACCATTACATAAACTAGGTAAAAACACGCAGCCGAAATACAGCAAAAATCCAAGGCTGAGCAGTCTCCTTTCATCTTCAGTCGGAATCAGAATTAATCTCTGCAGCAGATCTTACTGACCTGCGCTTGTTTCTGTCATAGTCGCCATCGTCATCTTCTTCGTCTCCTTTCGTCTCATTAAGAATTCCTGTAAAATGATATCACTTACAAGATTTCTTTAAGAGATACACAGCAAAGCAAATAGAAACATTTATTTACCTTTTCTCAAAAGTAGAGCCTCAAGTGTTTTTGTGGCGAAATCATCTTTGCCTCCCAAGTCCTGAAACCCGACCAATCTATCTGTAGCAACTCCTTTCCTGGAATTTATGCCATGTTTTGGACATTAATGCAAGATCTATAGAACGTTCAAGGTGCAGCAAAATTAGCCATCTATCTAAACCTAGCCGACAACCTTAGAGCCCAACTAACCTTTAAATGTAGTTGTCCACCTAAAATAAGATACTTAGCTCAATTTATTCAAGATGTCTCTGGATACAATACTTGTGTGCCCGTCTCCAACAAAACAAAAAAGCTTATCAAGTTGATACCACGTACTACCCTCCAAATGCAGAAACTAGAAGGGGCATAAATGGTCCAACACCAAATATTGAAACAGAGAATTTATTTTACTTAAAACACTCGACATTAGTTCGAAACCCCTTGTTCTCCAACAACGTAGCTATATCAGATATATCGGTTGGAACTGTTGTTGAGAGTGCATTGACTATTCAGAAAGAAAATATGTGAAGAATAAGTGGGAAAATTAGACATAACATTGATTTCAGTGGGAGCTGATTTACATTGCTTCAACCAATTTTCTCCATTTATTTTCTCATGGTTATGAGGGTCCCCATTGGGATGTGGCTCTCATGCTCTCTATTAACTCGGGCAATACTAATTCTCCACAGAAATGAATTTTCTTAAGGTTTTGAATCATTTGATTCTTTCTCCAGTTGGTTGTTTTGTCTAAAAAGCGAGAACATCCGCTTTTTGGGCCAGTGTTTCCTGGATTGCATCAACTAACTCGTGGTCACCATGTTTTGAACTCTTGACGATCACTAGGCTAATAAGTTGTCATCTCTACCCCTAAACAATGTTTTCTTTAGGCCTAAATGTGCTGAAATACATCCAACAAAACTATTGAGGTTGGGTAAAGGGCCTCCAACAAATGAGCACACCACAGTTTGGGGTCATGTTGGTAATAAGGGAGGGCACTCTAAGATTTCCTGCACAGCCCAGCTAAAGAGGTTTTGGTTTGACGATCCAGCTATGAGCCTAACAAAGAGGCGGCGGTAGGCATATCAAACTTTGCAGTACAGGTAACCATGTTGGAATTTTTTAACGAGAATAGACTAACTTGTGCAACGTAGATAAGAAATTTGGACTGACCTGAACAAAATGACACAAGGCAGAGTTTTGATTCCAAGTTTGGTAACGAAGAAAGGAGCATTCTGCATTTTATCTCAAAAGTTAAGGATCCCACCACCCATCAAGTTTGAAGTGTTATGTACAGTAGACCCACAAATCAAGATTGGAACTGCAATAGAACTGTTTAATCATCATTCGAACATAGAAGAAATGGAAACTGACCTCCGCATCAAGCTTAATGAACTTGGTATCAAGATGCCTCAGAGAAAGGAACTTCAAATGCTTGTCCATTATCCTACAAAAGCACCATTGGTGGCATAAAACTCACAGGATAAACTACATTTGCATGAGTCTGGAATGAATTTTTACATTTTAACTGTGAACTTCATAACAAGCCCTCTCTGATATTGGGAAATGCCTATTGACTGTAACAAAGAGCTCAAATGGGCATGGAAGTGGACCCATTCTTTTGACCATTTTTCTAATTCCGGCAGATAAGAAGAAATTATACTAGATAAGCTGTGGAAGGAGCACCACCCTAGTAAAAAGCAGTGTTCTAAAAATCGGTCAAGTTGGCCGACTAGTCGGCCCAAAGTCACTAGTCGGAGGTCTCCCGACTTGATTGAAACCCAACTAGTCGGGCAAAAGTCAGGGGGTGTTCCGCTAACTTGGCTTATTTGGCTTTTTTATGTAAGAGCTCGAAAAACGTGTTGGCTTTTTGTGGTTTTTTATGAGATGTATTGTGAGGGGATGACCTGTCTCGAAAAGCGCAAAAAGCTGGCTTTTGGCTTTTTGAGTTAGTGGAATGGGGCCTCAGTGATAAGTTGGTGATGATTAGTCGGCCAAGTCGGCGATTAGTCGGCCAAAAGTCGCTAGTCGGCAGCCAACCGACTAGCGTCTTTTAGAACCTTCGTAAAAAAAGAAACAAAATCATAAGGAAAATCCAAAAGATAATTAAGAACTTCTATACTTAGAATGAAAGAACTCTAATAGGGTTTTCTGCTGCTAAGAATCATGTTTTTGCTCTTATTTCGTGTTTTCTCTAGGACTAGCTTGGTTTCATTCTTGTCTCAGCTCTAACGTTGGGGTTTTCATTTTCCCTCTGGGTGGAGAGTCTCTAGGGGCTTAGCAGAGTTATGGTTCCAGATTGTTGTTTCGTGTTTGTGTATGGAGACGCCCCTTACCACTCGTATTTTGGTTTGTTTGTTCAAGGAATTAATTTGCCCAAAAAATATTTTTTTTAAAAGAGCTTTCTCCTCTTCTGGCATTGATTTGCATTCGACTCACCAAGTTTTATCACTGCAACATGAGATTTAACGTCTCGGTGCATCTCCTTGATTTTTTTTTTTTTTTTGGTACTTCAAAAATAGCATCTCCTTGAATTGCTTCCTAAGTCTTCCATACAAAAAATGGGAAGAAGAGGGGAAAGAAGCACTAACTCGCTTTCCACCGCATTGCCTATAAAATGCATCAGAAACCTATTGACCATCATAATTCACCGAAAATCGTCCAGGGATTCCTATCAGGATGACATTGTACCACACAAATTCGAACATCGAACCCTTTCCGTTTTTGCATTATATTATAAGAATTCAGTAGATCATCACGTTTACTTCTCGTCCTCTCTCCTCATTATTGAGCTTCATTCGTTTGTCATTTTGTCACACTAATCTTCTCGCAATGACAATCGACCAAACTGATCTCGGCTAGGATTACGGATTACTCCCCTCATCATTGCATACATAATATGGACTCAGACGAACCATTGTTCTTGTCAGCCTTCTTAAGAAACAAATCCATTCATTCCCAAAATTCATTTCAAATTGACACCCTTTGATTCACAGCCTTATCCTATACCCTATCTCTCTTAATACCGTTGAAAAACACAAACCTGATAGACCTCCATTTGGCACTTCAAAAGAGTCTACTGACACACATGAAGGAAGTACAGCCAAGAGAGAGATATTGGACTGCTTATCCAACCCCTCAAAGGGCACTAATGGATGACTTCTTGTTGAATCAGCGTATAATTACTCTGCATAAAGAACCTTCTCTGCTAAACCTTTAACATGCTCCTTGCTAATATCAGAGCCTTGCAACAAGGCACAATTTCCCAAGAGATTTCTCCAAAAGGAACAAGCCTCTCTAATAGCAACAGCACCACAATGGCCACCACAAACACAGAAAACCCCACCCCATTATTGGAAAACTCATCTAGCATGTAAGTTGACTCTTATCCACTTTAATTCAACAAATTCTACAGCCTCAAGAGATCCTAGTTCACACTAATCTGCAAACAGACCTTAGGAGTGGGCTATGCTCATAAACCATTTGATGAAATCATCTTAGCAAAATGGCTGCCATAGTCAAAAGCCCAAAATACTTTCCAAATGTCCCAAAATTAGATTTTTTTTATAGTACTCATTTTTTACCCCTCCAGTACAGTGATCCACCATTTAGTAAGTTATGTTAATTAGCATATTGGGCATCATGATTTTAACCATTCCAAGGAAAAGGTTCCATAATTTGTTTTCAAACAGAATGTGTGTATTACTAAGGAAAGGAGAAAAGGTGAAGTACATGAAAGACGAAGAACAGGAAGTTCAACAAAAACGAAAAGTACAAAAAGAACCAAATTAAAATCACAAGGAGCTCTCAAACCCCCAAAAACTAAGGGGTTAACCAAACAAGTATAACATAAGCCACACTAAATTAACGAAACCTCATACTGGAGAATATGGATCTGAAAACATCACATCATCTATAATATTGACTTGCCTTCCTCTCAGTATGCAATTTACTCTGTCTCTCTCCAGTCTCCCAATCGCCCATTTTCTCTCCACAGATCACCCACCCACCAATTGAAGCCTGAAACCTGAAGCCACAATACCTACATATAAACTTAATGCTATATGAGTGGCCGCCACCCACCACCATCACCATCCCCATCTCTGATTCCACACCCAAATAAAGCCAGGGTTCTCCATTCTAAAAACTGACCTCTTAGGTGAAGACATTGGACTATTTGCATCCCAAATGTTGTTGGATTCACCACAACAATGCCAAATCTCGTGGAGACTGCAAGACAGAGAAATCGTACCCAAGTCTGTACATTTTATGTTTCTCCTCTAATGAATACATCGTAATTGTCATGTTATGCCACAGACAGGATGTTGCAGTTCGGGCTATATGACAGGAGGAGGAAGACGAGAGAGAGAGAGAGAGAGAGAGAGACCAGCAGCAGTGCAGAGGTTGTATTTACCAGCAGTGGCAATAGGCGTAATGATGTTCATGGTCTATGCCTCTATGGGTTAGGTGTTCACTGTTCAGTGACTTTTGTGTCTTGGTCAAGAGCAAAGAGTTGCTCAATACCTCGCACTGCAGTGTTACTTGTTTAGCCTACCACATTTAGAACAAAAAGCTATGCACAACTGCCAATAAAGTGGCACCTGGTTTCTTGAATCCTATTGGTACTTCAAGGCCTATACACAAACTCAGTAGGCGTGCTTAGTTCGGAAGGCTATTATACCTAACCTTTTGCACATGGCAGCATCCCATTTAAAGTTGTTACTAAGAAAACATGCTTTGACAAACTAAATAACAAGTCGATAGAACCAGCAACTTTAAAAGGGTCCAAGTGTTAAGAGCCTAACCATTAGTGACTGCAACTGTGCAAACACGTGCATGAGAGAGAGAGAGAGAGAGACTTACTTGCATCGGTAAAATTCCCGATGGTAGAAGTGACAGATTACTTTGTCGCTCCCAGTGACTTCACCTAAGAAGTCCCCTTCAGAAATCTCTCTGTACTCTCCATGCCCTAGCTTTTTCAAATTTTCACGCTTCTCAGCTTCTTTCTAGTCACAAAAATTCAAGCACAATAACTTTTAAAGTCAGACAACTTAATCCAAATCCAAAACTATACAAAGGTGCATTTATCAAGAATGGAATTCTGACCTTTAGAGCAGCTATCCGATCTGCATGCAACTTTTCCAGCTCAGGATCCTGACCTCAACATCGTTAATAGACAATAACTGATCCATATGAATAAATAAACATACAGGGAAACACAATCAGACTTACATCCATCAAGTCATCAAGATCAACCTCCTGATTCACAGACGCAGAAGCCTGTGCTTTTCCTTGAGCTAGCACTTCCTGCAAGATCGGCAAATGGAATTATGAGAAACGATCACAATTTGCTAACTTGAAGCAGAACAAACAATTTAGATCTCTTTAGCCTAGTTTACTTATATGAACTTATTTCAAAATTACTTTATATCAGGCTCGCCACCTAGCCAATGATACTCAAACATACTTTCAGTGACAGCAAATCAAGAACACTTATACATACACCACAACTTTCGGCGTGTTCCAGATAATGAAAATTGATAAAAACTGATTAGTGCAAAGGCATAACGATGATGCAAACACAGGCCCAGTTTATCCATCATAAGAGATCTATGCTAAACATGGAAAAATTCAGGAAAAAAATATCAATTACAAGATCCATCGGCCTCCACCAAGATTATCAAGCTAGTATCTAGAGGAGGCGAATAGTTGCTGGGATTTATGTTGCATCTTTCGGTTCTCTTCCCCATTACTTAGAAAATGTGAGCCACCGGTTCAAGTAGAAGATACTATCATTACTGCATGGACAATTAGACATCTAAACCCGCAATTGCAACGACCCAATTGCAAGAGTGGAGTCTACCAACTAAGCTATATTCCCCCCAGCCAAGTGATTCAAAATTTGGTGTGGGCAAGTTCATTTGTGCAGTGTTGGCTTTTGTCACCACATGAGCATGTCAGTCTGTCTTTATCTGACAAATGTTACTTTATTTAAAACAGTTTGTCCGTCGGCCATATGACTCATCGCAAATCTCCACCACAAAACACACCAAAGACCTTTTGAAGTTACAGACAGGAGGCCCATCTTTCCCCGCAGGCGCTTCTACCTTAACCTCCCAAGCCTAGCCTCTCAAATTACAAAACCTCTCAGCTTGTTTCTCAAGCTCTTTCTAACTGGTGTCATTGTGAAAGCAAAATTGGGTGTTGTGGATGATTCGAAATAAGCCTTACTGCACTTGTTCGCTACACCACTTCAAAAGAAGTGTTCTGAATTCCAAACGTCCATCCTAATCAGCTTTCACCACTTACAAGCTTCATGTTAATGCAATTTCTAGGCTGAGCTATTTCATTCAAAAATGAAATGGCCAGAGATATTCACCCTAGTTAACTGCACATGTACATTCCAACATCTCCAACAGTCAGAATACGAATAGAAACAGGAAAAGAGATGCAGACAGAAAGAATAGACGAGCAACAAATGAAGAACAATACCTTTTGATAATCCCGAGCTGCTGCTGCCATTACATTTCCAAATGCTAAATTAGAAAGAGTTGACTTGACTGCATCTGGATCCATCTCTCCACTTCTCAATTCTACTGGAGAAAGATAAGCGAGGGTGATCAGGATCAAAGACCATACCTAACATTAGCTATTCAGTAATTATACAAGTATTTGCAGATTGAAGCACAACTTGGATTGATTCAAGAGCGATGATATTCTCACTATGTACAAATAAGATGGCCTTAATACAGGAGTTCTAAATTGGCCGTCAGAATTTGAACTTGCATCACCAACTCAATCAAAAACTAAAGTGAAATCAGCTAAATCAGCAGAGGATGATACATCGGAATTCGGAAACTAGTCGGACTAGGATTCTATCATTTCTCCATGGAAGCTTCTTAAAACTCCCTACCCCAAAGAAAAGTAATGATATGAATAAAGTGACATGGCAATGTTATCGCCATCGTAATCGGCTACTAACTCCGGACTCCTAACTCAACTCCAAACCTTCCCCTTCCCAAAAGTTTTTTTTTTGGCCATTTCTTAATATAATTGTCATATCCGGTCTCTAGAGTTATAAAGATCGATAGGAAGTGCTCTCAGTAACTTTTAGGGCTGCAAACAAAAAGATGCTTCCTTTAGTACAGATTCCCTAAAGACTGTATTTGGATGACCGGAATCTTGAGTAGGAATAGGAATATGATTATCGGGAATCAAATTCCTAGGAATTTTCTTGGATAGAAATAGGAATATGATTACTGGGAATCAAATTCCTAGGAATTGATTCATTTCGATGTTTGGATTGATTCAGTAATCTTACACGGGAAACAATTATTTATGATTATAAAAGTCAACATATTTTTTTCTTAATGAATAGGCTAGGAATTCCCATGGAGTAAGGGAGGGATCAGATTTTCACTCAGTTTCGAAATGTGATTCCTGATTGAATATGTAATCAGGAATTACATTTCTTTTTTGATAAACTAAGTCGTGCCATAGCTGAAAAAATAAAAAGAGAAAATCTAACTCAATTTAGTAAGAACTACTCAATAACTGATGAAAACTCAGCTCAACTAAGATAACAAATATCAACCATAATGAAGGAAAAAGGAGAAAACATTAACACAATTGCAGAGTCTATAACAAAAACATAAGCCAGAATAAGTAGCACCAAAGGGAGGCAAATCAGCATCACCAAAGGAATGGGAGAAACAGTTTTACTAAGGCTAGGTTTCTATGACTTTATTTTTTATATGTGTGAAATATAAGTTGTCAAAGCATCAAGTTCCTCTCCTCGCATACATTAGCTAATTTAATAACTTATAGTCCAAGACCTAATACCGAAAATTCCATACTGAAAAACTCAATCTCAATCTATATCTATGCAATCTTAATCTATATCACTGCATGTATATATTATCACAATATTCTGTGCTCCATGTAATTCTAACAGCTAGGAAGGTTTCATTCCATTTAACGAGACTTTTGTCTTACAACCCTAGCCAACTGGGTATTGAATGCCCAATTCAATTTCATTTTCCAAATAACAATTAGAAAATATATCGAGTGATCCAAGAGGTGCATCACATGTAAGCCCTTATTACCCTCGATTTGAAAAATGAATCGATTCAGACGAAGCAACTCGATTCAAATGAAAAACGAATTGATGATTTACAACAAAAAATAAGTTCAGATCTATTTTCTGAACCGTATTAAATCAAGACAAACGAAAATCGATCTACTCACAAAACCCTATAAAATCAAAAACTCAATCTCCATCTATGTAGAAACAGATCTCGGAGAGAGAGAGAGAGAGAGAGAGAGGAGAACACATACCAGCAGGAGAGAAGAGTGAAGCTCTCCGATCGAGGTTCAGAGAGAGAGAGAATTGTTGATCATCGTTCTGCTGAGTGGTGGATGTGGACGGGTTCAGGGAGCGGGAAACGGGGGTTGCTGAGTTTCTCGATGCTTTTCTCCAAAACGACATCGTTTTACTAATTTTCTTAGTACGCCTCCAAAACTTCTGGACCTGTTTGGAGAGTTAATTTTTGTGTTTAATTTTGCATTCAATTTTAGGGAATTTACGGCCCGTTTGGATGATGTATTAATTTTAGAGGGATTAAATAATCGGGGGATAAAATAGGAAGAGTGAGTCCACTTTGATATGACAGTTAAGAAGTAGGATTAAATAGTACATAGTTTGGTTGAGGGATTAAAAAATGGAATAAGTAGGGTAGAGATGTCAAAATTTGTCAAAAGACTATTTTGCCCTTGGTAATACATATATTAGATTATGTATTTGTAAAATTATATAAAAATCAAAATTAATTAATTTCACATAATATTTAACATTAAATTTATAATACAAAATTCTAAAATTTATTCTATTAAAAAAATTAAAAATTATTTCTATTATGAATTACCAGTTATATTCAATAAAGTATTATGAATTGTAAAAGAAATTTATAAAACAAAATGCAATAGAAATAATTGAATTACTTTACTTTGGTTGCACCGAAGCGAACCACACAGGATTATTTCTCCCCACCTTGTTTATATCGACATCAGTATCCCAAAAAACACATCTTCCTCTTTCTCTTCCAGTCACACCAGAAACTCAAAATAATCTCTCTCCATCTTCCATGGCCGACCAAGAGGATCGAAAAAAAAATGGCGATCGGAAAAGATGGGACGGCACCGGCAACCACCACCGCTCCACATAATCGAGATTGGGTCCAGATTTTTACCCAGATATGTTTATTTTTCCCTATATCTGAGAATTTTTTGTTTGATACTCCCTCTGTCCCAATTTGTTTGCTCAGTATTCCTTTTTGGGCTGTCCCAAATTGTTTGCTCACTTTCCTGAATTGGATATAAATATTTGACAAACTTCCCATTCTACCCTTTTCCCTACTTTTCAATTTTTCTCACTTTTGCATTGAGAAAATT
>JAXBDA010003097.1:0-37228 GCA_036023075.1 Gaultheria prostrata | reverse complement strand
AGCGCTACACCATAAATGGTGTAGCGCTCGAGATGGATTAAAACCGAAGTTATTCTCTCGGTAGCGCTACACCAAGAATGGTGTAGCGCTCCTGAACCTTCTGTTCACAAATCTTCTTCCCCTTTGCTAAATTCAAGGCACAATTCCAACACCATTTATCCTAATTCCTAAATTCAAGTTTTCATCCAAAATTCCGAACCGACAAAAATAGTGGATCAACCACTGATGCATGTCTAATTAATCTAATTAATTGAGTTGATTTTTTGTCGAGAGATATTCAAAAAATTATATTAAATCTATTGAACTGCTCGAATTATAAGCCGCTTTGTATATTTTCTCTACCACTGGGGTCGGTATACGGTACAGAGCAGTTCAATACTTCACTCACTTCCTTGGCATAGTTTGGTTGGGCTCGATCCATCTATCTTCTTGTTGCGAAAAAATCTAGCTGTTTTTTGTGAGCAAGATGCGGAGAATTGCTGCTGCTGCTTCGATCTTCAGTCCGAGAACGGCACGTAATTACAGTAGAGGTAACTCATTTGTAGATCATACACTCTTGTTTCATACCCTAATTTCTACACACCCTAATCCCCGTGATGTTACTGCAATAACGAATCGAAAGCAACTACAGAAGTTGTTGTTGGAAAAATCTAAAACGGGTTTTGAAAAGCTCGACTATGCTCTTAGTTTATGCCATCAAATGGCCCAATTTCGACCTCTGCCTTCTGTTATCGATTTTACTCAGCTGTTAACTGCTGTTTCCAAGATGAAGGAATATTCCACCGTCATTTCTCTATATAAAGAAATCAGGGAGTTTGGTATGCCAACTAATGAAATTACACTCAGTGTTTTGATGAATTCTTTTTGCCGCTTGAATCAAGTGGATTGTGGGTTTGCTATCTTAGGTATCTTTTTCAAATGTGGTTATACTCCAGACTTGGCTACATTCACCACTCTAATAAACGGGTATATCTTAGAAAGTAACACTTCTGAGGCTGTGAAATTGTTCGGGAGGTTGGTGAAAAAAGGAGAGATTGAACCTGATGAAGTCACATATGGGACAATCATAAAAGGGCTTTGTAAAATTAGGAGACACTGCAATGGCTATACGGGTGCTGAGGAGTTTGCAAAAATGGAACTTTAGGCCTAATGTAGTGATGCACAATCATTGACAACCTTTGTAAGGATGGAAACATAGATGATGCTTTGAGCTTCTTATCAGAGATGAGAGGGTGGAATATTATGCCTAATGTGGTCACGTACAGCTCTTTGATTGATGGCTTATGCAAATTAGGTCGAGGGAAGGATGCTACAAGAGTATTGAGTGACGTGGCAGCGCAAAACATTTTCCCAAATGTTGTAACCTTTAATATGTTGGTAGATGCACTTTGCAAGGAGGGAAGGACCGAGGAGGCAAATGGCATACTGGAGATCATGATTCGAAGAGGTGAGAAACCCAATGTTGTCACTTATAATGCACTGATGGATGGATATTGTTTGCAAGGCCACATGAAGAAAGCAAAAGAAGTTTTCAACTCAATAGTTGATAAGGGCATTGAGCCTGATATTTTTAGCTATAATACCTTAATCAATGGTTTCTGCAATAAGATGAATATGGACGACGCCATGCAGCTCCTTCGTGAAATGCCTAGTAAAGGGTTAAAACCTGCTACTAGTACTTACAGCACCTTGTTAAAGGGGCTGCTACAAGTAGGGAGATGTGATGACGCAGATAATATGTTTGACGAGATGATGAGTAGCGGTCAAAATCCTGACATTGTAACTTACTCAATCTTGTTACATGGCTTGTTTGGGAACCAGAAAATCGACAAGGCGGCAGAGGTGTTCCGTTCAATGCTAGATCACGGTATAACTCCTAATGTTGTTTTTACGGTATCCTCATAAATGGCATGTGCAAATCGGGGAAGATTGAGGACGCTCGAAAACTTTTTAGTTCCATTTCTTCTAAAGGTTTAAAGCCCAATGTTAAGATTTACACCGCAATGATTAGTGGACTTTGTAATGAGGCCTTGCTTGATGAAGCAGAGGAGTTACTCAAGGGCATGTATGCAGATGGTTGTCCACCCAATGAAATCACTTATAACATACTTGTTCGAGCATTCCTCTACAGGGGTGATAGACACAAGGTTGAGATATTTCTACAAGAAATGATCAATCGGAATATCTCAGTGGATGCATCTACCATGAAGGGTTTACTCACAGCTGATGATGAGGATGGAGAAATTTTTAGAATGATTCAGAAGCTCGTGCCAAGGGATGAAAAAGTGGTTTCTTGAAGTGGAAGGAATTATTTCAAGTTGTCAAAGATGGGTACTTAATTGTACATGTTTGGGATGGGTAGGTGCCCTCGTGAAGTTCGTTTGTTGTCAAGTGCTGCAATCTGAGCTGCAGCTATTTCTTGTTACCTTTTCAAGTTATTGCATTGGGTGTCCTTTCCAGAAAATCTACAGGTGTCATTTGTCTAGAACCTAAGCTGTTGTACATTGACTGTACGAAGAACTTTTTAATTGACTATTGATGAGAGCAAAGAAAGAGCATCAGAGGATTAATGAACTTGTTGGGGTATGACTAACTGCTCTCACTCTTGCCATGTCGTTTTTTTTGTTTGGAAACAAACTCTCGTTGGACGTTTTGTTTTGGAGATCACTAATCATTCTACCACAGTTTGTTTGTACAACCATGCTTGGGGGTTTGTTGATGTATTTGGGATATTAGATAGATGCAATTTAATTTCCCGCTCTCCTTTAATATCATTACACTCTTACTGATTTGGTGTTTGCTTCAAATTTCTTGTTTAAGTCCTTCACTTACTTTTTGTGTGAGTCTTTGAGTTTGCCATTAAAAAGCCTTTTTTCGTTTAGGAAATGCATCTTGTGGTTTGTGTAGTATCTTTATTCTGGTTGAATATCAAGAAATATTCCAGTCAGTAAATGTTATGAGTCCCATTATGAGTTGGTATCATCGTCAATGGTTAGTAGAAGTGACTTGAGCCAGATTCTTGAACACCTGCTGCAGCTAAAAGAGAGCATTCCCGGTGGCAACAGTCCAAATTTCAATTCAAGGATAAGTTTCTTTGAAGGGGACATTTCCATCAAAGATGCTTGCGGATCTTGGAGAAGAGCAGAAACAGTGAATAGTTCACTTTCCATGATATACGAATTTGGACACATGGGCTGGTGCTCTTTGTTTGCTAAGGTTAGAAACCTTTCTTAAACTGATCTGTCTGGGGTTGGTCCATCCAGCTACAGTGGTTGCTTTTTGAGATAGATGGTTTCGAATTGTGTAAATGAGTTTCAAACTTTCAAGTAGTTTCTAAGATAGAGTCAAGGCTATTACACACCGACTTTTGCTCCACTAGGTATTTCATATAGAACTTGCTCATTGCTGATTCTATGATTCGATTGATGAAACCATGGATGCAACCGACGCTCGAAAGTTTCTTTGAAGGGCATATTTTCTATTGTGGGAACATTGTTGAGGATTATATGAGAAACTTCTTAATCGTTCTAGAAAGCAAGGAAGGAGCATTAATCCATATGAAGTATCCATAAGAAGTCCCTATAGCATTGGTTGTTTTACCTCCTTCGAAGTGTTATTGAATATTTTGGCCTTACGTTATGTTATGTTTCTTCGCATGTTTTTGCTTGTCTTATTTATTTCTTGTGGGTTTTTTGTCCAGATAATACGAACCTAAATTTGCTAGCCAGATAATACGAACCTAAATTTGCTAGCTTTGTGGTTCGTACCCTCGAGGCTAGCGTGCCATTTTGTCCTTCAATAAAAGCTCTGATATTTGGATAGCACAATTTCCACGAGAAGACTGTAATAGCCGTTCTCTTAAACTCTCAGTTAATTAAGGCCACCTATTTTTTATGGTAATTTTTGTAAATTCTCAGTTACACTTCTATTTAAGGCTCTGACAGAACTTCATTTTAGCGTTCCTTTCCCTTTATATCTCCTCCTCTCTCATCATTTATTTTCTCTAACAGTACTTCATTAATTGTGTCAAAACTCTCTTCCTTCCTCGCCCCTCTACCTCCCTACTCTCGCTAAGATCTCAACCCTTCCTAGCTACGTTGTTGATCTTTGATTCACCACAATTGTCGATCATCGATCTTTCTTTGCCCATTGTGCTTCATGGTCGATCATTGTTGACCATAGCTATAGCAGGGCTCTCCGATGGTGATTAATCATCTTAGCAAAGGGGGAGAGGAGCAGTGTTGCGGACTCAGACCATGGTGAGCAATCTTGTAAAAGAAAGCATTTATGTGATTGTTATTTGGGTTTCTTTTTGCTGAAATAGGGTTTTCATTTTGTGCCATGATTCTGCTGTAAGATAGCATTTCTCATTTTTTATTCTTCATTGAAGTCAATAGTGAGACAGATATCAAGTTGGTTGTATGATGCACCTTTGTTACTGGCAGCTTGTTTCTATTTCCACAGAAATTGCAATTTCATAAGCTTTTGTTTTTTTAGCATAAGCGTATTTTTCACAGCCAGTTTTAGAGGAGATAGAGGTTTAAACATAATTGATTAGTTGACCAGAAATGGGGTCTGTGTAGCGGTGGCCAAGGTTATAACCTCCTGTTGTGCTTTCCATAATCCATGTATGTTCTCATTCCCTTTACAAAAATAGGCCTAGAAGATGGGTAAAGAATGGAACTTTGGCGATGAAACCTGTGTGTTCCTCGATTGCTGCTCTTAATTGTGTGTTGTTTCAAACATAGGCCTAGAAGATTGGTCAAAATCTTTTATCTTGTATGTGACATAGCATGTTGCTACATATGCAAGAACAGCTAATCTCTTTTTTTAGCTTTGTTCTGTTCTCTTACAACTAGACACAGATATTACGTATCCTTTTACAATGAATCTTTTGTGTTAGCTTTGTGTTTGTTCTGTGGCATAATCAGGAGACTAGTGATTTGCTTTTGGTGGCATCAAAGGGGGAAAAACACAAGATCGAGCTGCCCTTATGCTCATTCCCAGGTGAACATCAAGGCTGAAAATCAGGAAACTAGTGATTTGCTTGTTATCAGGATACTTGTTATTTTCTTGTAATCAGTTTCTATTTAGTTCAAATATATGGTATCAGGGTTTTCTGGAGTATGGTATCAGTATTCGGTAGCATGCCGGGGGGATACTAATGATTTTGTTTATTGATCGAAAGATAGGAAAATTTAGACTTGTTTTATGGGCCTTAGTCAATTTAGATCTTGTAATCAGTTTCTTTTTAGTTCAAATACATGGTATCAGCGTTAAGACAAATTAGTTTTCTTTTTTTTTTTTTTTGCTAAAATGCTGTAAAAAGAAATGGATCGAAATCGCATTTCCGGCTTTTCAGATTCTCATTGGATTTGAGCTACTTCGGATTCGGATCTGGTCCATTGACAGAACTACTCGTGACCGAGACTCTTACCGAGGAAATACCTGTTATGTGTTCGTCTAATAGCTAGTGATCCACTATGAATTACTCCTTTTGTTGTCTCTTCTGAAAATTCTTTAGGTCCAAATGCATATCTAAAACAAGAATATCGGGAATAGCAAGTTGATTGGCTTCAGTTACTGCTGTAGATGATCTCATCAGAACTGTATATTTTGTTGAACGAGTCAATCGTACCAATGAGTAGCTACATCATATTTGTGTCAAAGGTTTAATGGTTAGTCTAATTTTTCAGATTGAACCAAGTATGATCAACTGTTGCCCTAGGGGAGTTGAACTCCATAATGTCACGTTCTCGATTTTCAACATAAAAGAATAAATATTTTTCTCTGTGAGATAGGAGTATCTCAATAAACTCATAGATTAGTCCAAAAGTCATCTCACAACGTTATATTGACAATAAACGGTAAATCTAATTTCGGTACCCGTGTCCCATATAAATTATTCCTCCAAAAATGTTACATTCTTTCAAAAGGGAGATTCAAATACAAGTTTGAATTTCAAATGATGAGATTTCTGGTGATGAAAATGCTTTTCATGTCATGCTTCAAAAATGCCATGCATCCCTTGCATCCCAATTCATGCCGCTTGGCTATACTTGAAAGGCTGAAACAACGAAGGGGTGAACATTCACTTCGCCCAGTAGGTATCCCCTCTTGTTTCAGAATCATAAATGCATAACAAGATATAACAGACATGAAGCACAACATAATGTTGACAAATAGCAAGTAAGCTACTAAGCAAGTTACCAAGCATATCATTTGATTATAGCAACAAAACGATAACACTTCACGCATCATTCACACACACCTCTACGATATAAAATTTAGATAACAAATTATCGGACTTTCCTCTAACCACATTTTAAAGCATAATATTACTATTCATCAAATTAATCTCATGTATGTACTAAGCGTACCCACGTACCACCGATACTAAATGCAAGTGAAAGGAATGAGCAAGTATATCACATAAAGAAGTATTAAGACTAATGCGGAACCAATAGAATGGATTACACCTAATAAATTCACTAGGTTTCCTTACTACCAATACGTCGTACCTGATACGTGCCCAACTTCTCATTAAATATACCTTTATCTCATTGTACTCGAAACGTACCCGATACGTCACGTGTGACCAAAATACTCATATGTCATGTATCTTGTTCATTTTAATCATTTCATCATACTCCGGGCATACATTGAAGGCCCGTGTCACATTATCACATTCTCATTATCATTATACGTTCATCTCAATTCACATACGTGTCATCGTACATTCACACCCACTGTTCTCTTTCAAGCAGTTTCATGAATCCGTAACGTGTCCACAAAAAAAAATGCATCTTTAACCTTTGTGTCCCACTTCCATTAATCATCCGTGTCAACACAAGTCGATTTCACATAAATATATTCATTTTTACATACGACCAATCAACACAAAAGCCCCAAAAACCAAAATAATGATCTAACTACGTCAATCAATCGATTCCACGAACTTGATCTATCTACCGTAATACTCTGAAATTTTTAGCCGGGTCACACACCCTTATAAAACCCACCAAACTCAAAATATTCATCAAAACAATCTAATTTTTGGTAAGAATTACAACAACACATCAAGGTTCATCCTTGATTTTTCCCGGATTTTTATACACAATATAACCAAGTCAAATTCATGTCCGAACCCAGAATTTCTGTGCAGGAAGAACAAATTTCCAACAGAACAGCCTTGCATTCAAAAATTTATCAAAAATCGTATACTCAATATTTCTCAATGATTCCAATGCTAAAACATCACTAACTCATCAATGTTTAATATTCGTGAGGACCCATAACCAATAATCTTGTTAACTATCACAAAATTTACAAAACACGTAGTCCCCTACAATCTTCCCAGATTTTCAGATTTCCAGAACGCAGTTTAGTCCGAGAATTGTTTAAAAATAATCTCTTCATATTTTGCTCCAATTTTTGGACACAATCTGGTATACTCATATATGAACATCATATAAAAATTTCAGAAAATAAGGAGACGATTTACTAGGTCTAACACATTAAAACCCAAAGGCCGAAAACGCAGATTCAGTAAGACAGAGAAACAGAGTATAGCTCGGTGCGTAATTTTTCTAGACTTCGTTTCAAGGAGTTTTGATCTGAAATTTTTACACAACGCAAACAATTCATAGAGGAACATCCCATAAAAAATTCGTAAAATTTGGAGGGGTTTAACCTTTTCTGAAAATTCGTGGATGTAGGGTGTGAAATCATACATTTTCTGTGACAGATTTCTCATAACACAAACATATGGAGAAAGAGAAGAAACCCCTACCTCATGTAGTTAAGCTCCAAACCAACTCTTTGAACAAAACCCTAACCTTCCAAGCTTGTTACCCCTCGAAAAATGCGTCTCCAAGCCAACCCACGCGAAACCCGGGCTAGAAACGATGAATATGCAGTGTACAAGTGATGGATCTACAAGGGCTTTACAAGTTTGGAAGGAGTTTTGGTGGGAGAGGAGAGAGAGAGAGCCGTGAGTTTGGGAGGGGGGAGAGAGAGCAGTCGGCTTTGGAAAAGAAGAGGGGAAGAGAAATTATTCTCTCTATCTCTCTATCCCAACCACACACATACATATAACATGATAATTGCACTCACACCCCTCCTTATTACATTACACAATCAACCAAGCCACACCACCACAAGTTATTTCCCTACAACTCCTCACATTTAAACATTTAAAAAAAAAATCCCAATATTTCCTCTGTTTATTTATAAAAAGAAATCTTTTAAAATTCCGGGTTTCTACACATAATGCACGGATGCTTGGCAAAACCAATGACCACTGACCCAAGCAGTTCCTTTCAAGGAATTGTTGGAATCATTGCTTATTGAGGAGAAGCTTTTTTTGTCCAATTGGTTTGCTTTTTTCCGAAAATGGGATGGTCAGCTTGTCCCTCCATCTAGGAATGTTTACCTCTTAATGTTTGGTGTGTCAAATCATTCTATTCCATTGGAGGCTTATGGGGGGATGTCGTGACTCTTGACGAAAAGACTCAAAAGTGTTTGGCTTATGATTGTGGAAGGGTGTTGGTTGCAACCAAGATTATGGTTCGAATTGATGAATTTGTTGATGTGATTATTAATGGTTCTTTGGTGAAAATCAGAGTCACCAAAGACATGCCTCCTGTGTTTATTCCAGATGAAGTTTGCAGCTTTTGGAACGAGAATGAGGATAAAAAGATTGGCTTTTCTGATTCGTTCATAAAATATGATGATATGGTTCCCGAGCTACGAAATCTAGCCGATGTGAAGGGCATTAGGAAGGACACCCAAGCTGGGGTGAATGACTACAGGGATTGTTTCTAATAGTTTTCAAAATTCAGCTGTTACGGTGGAGGAATCAACAGTGAGTGAGACACCCATCATTTTTGGTGTAGAGGATATTGGTATGGTTCCAGAGCTGTATAAGTCTCTCCACGTGGCAACCAATGATTCGAGCTCGCAAGCAAAGATGGCATTTAAGGGTGATATAATCAGAGGGATTCCAATTTCAAGTCTGTTGATATGCTTCCAGAGGAGGTGGGGTTAGATTCTAACAAAGCTCTTGTGGGTGGTCTTAGTGATAAGGCTTTCAAGCATAATAGAGGAGGTTGTAGCATTCCAGGTGATAGATCATCCCTTAATGCTATCCATTAATTGGAAAGGAGATTGAGAAGGCCAAGGAGGAAAATTTGTAAGAAGAAGCATCCCTCAGAGCTTGGGGTTAAGGCCGACAAATTGTTGCTTAGAAATAAAAAGGACCCTTCTTCTTCTTTATTTTCGGATGACATTCAGGATAGGAACTCCATTCTCTTCAAGAATGCTCGTCAAACCATGGATTCATTTGCTTCTATGGGCGTTAAATTTAGAGGGGGGAGATGCTATAATTTAAAGAAGTTTGTTGAAATGGAGGAGGCCAATATTGCGGTGGAAAGAATCAATGCTCTTGATGGCTTGGAGGATTTTGATGAGTTTGAAGATGATGCCTCTCTATCTTTGGAATTCTAATTCTGTGGTTTAGCGGTTTTTTTGTTTGTCAGAAGTTTTTTTAGGCTATTATAGTTGTGGTGTTTGGGTCGTTTTTCTTTGGGGTTAGTTCTCGGGTGGCTTTTGTCGGTGTGTCCATGATCTTTTTAATCTTCGTATTCTCTTCAAAGATTAATAAGATCTTTTTTTCCGATCGGAGGAAAAAAAAAAAAACTCTTGCCCTAGGGGAAAGTACTTGGCTTTGCCCCATGTGGGCAGATTTTGAGTCTTACCAGGTATGGAACCTGGAGGTCTAGCCCAGGGACGGATCTAAGGAGGGTCACACGGGGGGCATGTGCCTCCGCTCAAAACTCAAAAAAAATATATTAATATTATATATTTAGCATAATTATGTAATCTAACACAATATGTAGCGTACACACTTGCATATATTTCAAAATAAAATGTAGAATTAATTATGTGCTTCAACTTTCGTTGGCTGGTTCATTTATAATAATTGATATATAGTAAATTATTTGTTATTTGAAGATTTGTTTTTTGGTTTTCGTTATTTTTGACCGTCGTGGAGAAATAGTTTTTAAAAGAGTCATTAATAAAACCATCTCGATGATTCTAAAGACTTGTAAATGTCAATGTAAACCATACTCTAAAAAAGTTGTCCAAGATTGTGTGCTCATTTTTTTGTTCTTTTTTTTTTATTTATAAAAAGTATGCATTATAAACTTTGTAGTCCATGATAAATGTCTTAATTTAGCAATATCATAGACTAAAAAAAATTTGCAAGATTATAATTAATAAGGTGCTCCAACTAAATTGGATTTCTGGATGCATCCTTGGTCAAGCCGTGGTGGCTATTTGGTCACCTGAAGGTTTGTGCTCTACCTGGGGTCCAATTAGTGGCCCCTCCATGGAATAGTTCCTTTATCATCAAAAAACAAAAATGACAATATGCTCAACTCGTTATTCGTTATCCGCTTTTGTTATACTCCGATCAAGTTGATTTTTTCGCATACGCCTTCTACTTGTCGAGTCCAAGAAGACAAACGGTTCCAATCAAATCAAAGGGACTAGGGTGACTCACATGCATACCCCCAATCCTATTCTTTTTGACAGGCTGCATTTGGGGCCACATTCGGCCCATTTTAGAGATCCCCACATTGACTTCTCCTCTCCCTCAAGCATATGGCTATGTATCTACTCCCTCCGTCCTAAAAAGTTTGACCCACTTTTCTTTTTTGGCCGTCCCAAAATATAGGATCAATTTAAAATTTTCAACAAAAGAAAGTCAATAAATTCCATTTCTGCCCTTGAGATGTTTTTAACAATCAAACTAATGAGACCAAAAGAAGAAGAATTGAAAATTTTAAATTTTAAAATGTATTTTAAAATTTTGAAAAAGCTCTCTGATTACACTAGCTACAAGATTTTTCGCTTGTTGGAAAAAGATTTAAATTCAAAACAAGATAAAGTCTTATTTTATTAGAGTCAACTAATGAAGGGCAAACTTGAAAAGTTACAAGTTTTGGATAATATTGTATGGTGTACATAAAATCTTGAAATTTATAAGTAAGCCAAACTTTTTGGGACGGAGGAAGTATCATTTTCCAAAGCCGGTCTGGTCTTTCTTGCCGTGTGAGATCCCACTGGCCACTATCACTATTTGATGCATTGCTCTATTCCGCTTTTATTTCTTGTTGGATTTCTCTAATTATATTGGATTTTAATTGAAAAAAATAAAAAGAAAACGAAAACAAAATGAATTGTATCCCCTTTGTTTGGTTACTTTTGAATCTGTTTAAAAGTGAAAGTTCACACTTTGATAGTTTGGAATTTGGATAGCCTCAGTCGGTTGTGTGCTTGGAGTTTGATTGGGTGTACGAGTTTCGGAGTATTTCCGTGACAGTTAGGCTGGGTTTTCACTAATTTTTTTTGGTGAACAATTTTTTTTGTCTTCACCGGAATGACAAAAGACAACTCTATTTTACTAAAAATACCATTTAGTCCGTTTGGTTACGAAAAATTACTTTAATTTGCATGCGACGTATATATCACGACTCGAGACAAGTAACGTTGAAAATGATACACATACAACATGTAGATAATTGGGCAGAGGTCAATTTGGAGTTAGAAATGTCATGGGCAAAGAAATGTTAGGGGACCACATTCAGCCTAGACTTCTGAATTAGCAAAACTTTGTTTTGGTGGCTCTCAAAAAACCTCACTTTATCCCCTCGTTTGGCTTCTCTGTTTCAGTCTCTTTGCTAAACAACTTCCTTTACACAGAGGAAACGATGGTTGTTGGGGAAATCTTTCTCACTGCTTTCATCCAGGTGTTGTTTGAGAAGTTGGCTTCCCGTGATCTATGGAACTTTGGGCGGAGAGAGCGGATTCATACTCTGCTTTCGAAATGGAACAAAATGTTGGAACAAATTGAGGCAGTGCTTGCAGATGCTGAGTACAAGCAAATGACGAATCAAACGGGTATCAAATTGTGGCTGGAGGATCTCGAAGACTTGGCATATGATCTTGATGATGTACTGGACGAGTTTGCTACTGAGGCTTTGCGCCGAAAGGTAATGGAAGAGCCTCGAGCTAGCAACAGCAAGGTACGTGCCCTCGTACCTAGTTGTTGTACAGGTTTCAATCCAAGAACTCTAGCATATGGTTTTAGGGTGAGGTCTCAAATAGATGAGATCACTATTAGGTTGCAAGATCTTCTTGAACGTAGAATGGGGCTTGGCTTGCAAAATGTTGTTGTAGGGCCGTCTACTAAAGCTCCACAAAGACCACACTCTTCATCTTTGATTCATGAACCCTGTCTTTATGGTAGGGATGGGGATAAAAGAGCGATAATAGAGTTGCTCCTAAGTGATCAATCGAGTAACGGAAACGTTGGTGTAGTTCCAATTGTGGGCATGGGTGGGGTCGGTAAAACCACCCTTGCTCAGATGGTCTACAATGATGAAAAGGTGAAGCAACATTTTGAGATAAAAGTGTGGGTTTGTGTTTCTGAAGTGTTCAAGATTGAGGAGGTGACAAAAGCAATTCTCGAGTCTATTACTTCTTGCACTTGCGATTTTAAAGCCTTGAATCAAGTCCAAGAGCAATTGAAAGAGGCTTTGGCTGGGAAGAAGTTCTTGATTGTTCTAGATGACGTATGGAACAAAAACTACGGTGATTGGACAAGTTTAAAGAGTCCTTTTAATAATGGAGCCTTAGGAAGTAAAGTCATAGTGACGACACGTAATAGGGGTGTTGCATTGATGATGGCGGGAACCGATAAATATCATCCCCTGAAGGAATTATCGGAGGATGATTGTTGGTCGGTGTTCGCACAACATGCATTTGTGAATAGAAGTATCAACCCAAATTTAGTTTCACTTGGTCGAAAAATTGTGAAAAAATGTGGAGGATTGCCTTTGGCTGCAAGGACACTTGGTGGCCTTCTACGGTGTAAATTGAGAGATGATGAATGGGAAGAAGTATTGAATAGTAAGATGTGGGAGTTATCGGACGAGGAAAGTGACATTCTTCCAGCTTTGAGATTAAGCTACTATCACCTCCCTTCACATTTGAAGAAGTGCTTCGGATATTGTTCTGTTATACCTAAGGATTACAAATTTGAGGAGAAGGAACTAGTTTTCTGGTGGATGGCAGAAGGCTTAATTCAGAAACCAGCGGGACAAAAGCAAATGGAAGATCTTGGATGCGAGTACTTTCGTGAATTGTTATCGAGGTCATTTTTTCAACCGTCAATCAAAGGCGAAAACTCACTATTTGTTATGCATGACCTCATGAACGATTTGGCTCAGTTTGTCACAAGAAGAATTTGTTTCCGGATGGAGGAGAAGCTTGAAAACGAGGGGGATAAAAACATCGCTAATGCTCGGCATTCATCCTACACACGTGGCTATCGAGATGGCATAAAAAAGTTTGAGGCATTCCAGAAAGCCAAAAATCTGCGGTCTTTTTTACCATTTGGATTGAGAGATGGAAGTACCATTCAGTCAATCTCCTACTTGACCAGTGATGTTCCCCTCAATTTGTTGCCGAGTCTTAGACGTTTACGCATGCTTACTTTGAGAAGATATCGAATTTGTGAACTTTGGAGTTCGAATGGAGATTTGAAACATGTGAGGTTCCTTGACCTTTCATGTGCCTTGATTGTCACATTACCGGAATCGATAGGGACTCTTTATAACCTACAAACACTTATTTTGAGAGAGTGTAAAAATCTCAGTAAGTTGCCTACAAATATGAGTAACCTTATTAACTTGCGCCACCTTGATGTTACTGGTTCGCATTCCTTACAAGAAATGCCACCAGAAATAGGCAAATTGACAAGTCTCCAAACATTATCAAACTTCATGGTCAGCCAAGGTGATGGGTCTACAATAAAGGAGTTGGGAAACTTGAGTCATCTTAGGGGGACACTTTGCATTTCGAGGTTGGAGAATGTGATGGATGCTCTGGATGCTATGAGTGCCAAATTGCAGGATAAACATGGCTTAGATGTGTTGGTGATGAAATGGAGTAACAGCTCAGATAATTCTCGCAATGAAAGTGTTGAAACAGAAGTGCTTGACATGTTAAGACCTCACAAGAAGTTAAAAGAACTTACCATCAGTGGTTACCATGGTTTAACATTTCCAACATGGGTGGGAAATTCTTTGTTCTCTAGCATGGTCTGCTTGAAGTTCCAAAATTGTGAAAAATGTATTTCCTTGCCACCTTTGGGTCAATTGCCTTCACTTTCAAAACTTTACATTCAAGGGATGAAGGCAGTAAAGAACGTTGGACTTGAGTTCTTTGGGTTGCGGTGCTCAAATCCTTTTCCATCTCTAGAGGTTTTAACCTTTGAGGACATGCCCGAATGGAAAGATTGGTCACATTTCGGAGTCAAGGAGGGAGCTCAAGCATTTACTCGCCTATTAGAGCTCTCCATTAAAAGGTGTCCCAAACTTTTGCAGGAATTACCTAGCAATCTTCCTTGCTTAAGAAAGTTGGATATTTACGAGTGCCCGTTGCTGGTGGTTGCATGGGTTTCAAGCCCTACAGAGCTGAATGAAGTGAGGAACATGCTTCACATTGATTCACTCATGTCACTATCTCTCACAAATGTTACGATTCCGAGCTCCTTACCTAATCCAGAAGTAGGAGATGAAGTAGTGCTAGAAAATGCGACTTATAGCCATTTAAGCTCGCTGACTTCCCTGAGAATCGAAAATATCCAGGGTCTTGAATGCCTGCCGAATTGGTTTTTACAAGGTCCTAAGGGACTCCAAGAACTCTCTCTCTTTGGTTGTAAAGGACTCACATCATTGTGGAAGAACAAAGTGAGACAACAACACCGTCTCCCTGCCTTCCGACGTTTTCTGGTTAAACGTTGCAGCCAACTTATTTTCTTTTTTGAAGAACAAGAAGAAGAGGAGAAGGAGGCGGCACTACAACAGCAAAAGCAGTATGAGGAGTTGCCTTACTTAATGATGTTGGAGTATTTGAAAATAGAAGATTGTGGAAAGCTGGAGAAGCTGCCTCAGGGGCTTCACAACATCAAATATCTTCAGGAGCTTATCATCCATGGTTGTCCGTGTCTCATCTCTTTCCCAAAGACAGGCTTGCCATCTACGCTGAGAACACTGGATATTGACTATTGTGGCGCTCTGCGATCCCTACCTGAGTTCATGATGCTGAATAGACTCGAGAAATTGATAGTTTCGATGTGTCCATCACTCACATACTTATCCAGAACTGGGCTACCGCCCACTCTCAAAGAACTGTATATTAGTAGTTGTGGAAATCTGGAGTCTATTGTAGTGGAGGGAATGAAAATAAATTGTCCAACTCTTGAATCTGTTGTAATCTGGGATTGTGAGAGCCTCAAATCCTTGCCGGATGTGATGCAAAATAATAATGGTGGATGTCTCAGGAATCTCATTAAATTGCGTATTACAAAATGTGATAATGTGGAGTCCCTTCCGGAAGGATGGTTCACCGCAACCAATCTTAGGGAATTGTGTATCGCGAATTGCAAGAAACTCAAGGGCCTGCCACACCATGCCTACAACGACCTCACTTCACTTGAAGTGCTGCAAGTAGATAGTTGCAATGTTGCGGCTACAAGACTCATATCCTATATTCTGAAGGAAGAGAGTTCCTCCTCCTACTTTACCAAACTCACTTCCCTTAGCTTGTACAATGTTGACATGGAGGGTAAGCCCCCATCTAAGTGGGGTTTGCACACATTATCCTCTCTCAGACAACTCCACCTTGTACGTTATGGTTGGGCGTCATTTCCACCAGAAGAAGATAATAGGAAGATGCTGTTGTTGCCCCCTTCTCTAATTAGGATGAGTATAGGATATTTCCCGAGTCTGGAGAAGCTATCTTGCAAGGACATCCCCTCTCTTGAACACCTTCATATTGGGAGGTGCCCCAATCTCACGACCATTACGGAGCTAGGGCAGCTTCCCTCGCTTTCGGAACTATCGATCTGGTATTGCCCCAACCTTGCATCGTTTTCTGCAGAGGAGCAAGGATTAAGGCTTCCTCCCTCGCTTTTGTCCTTGTGTATCAATGAATGTCCAATTCTGAAACTAAGGTGTGAAAAGGGGAAAGGCCAATATTGGCCCCTCATTGCTCGAATTCCTCAAGTCGAGATTGACCACAAATTCGTGTTTGACCCAAGCAGCTAATGTCCCCCCAGGTGCGTTTTACATCAAAATGGAAATACTCCACTTCTCCATATATCAAGCTAATTAAGCTATTGCTTTTTACATGTTTAGGCATTGGCTCGATCCTTGTCTCCATGGGATATGAAGAAGAATTATGACTTGCATGATGAGGAGAGGTAACTGATATGTTGACCAGATGCTTTGCCCGATATTCTAGTAGTGGATTCCGACAACTAACAATATCTGATGGCGATTTCAGGTGTGCAATGTAGTGGCTTTTTTCAGAAGAAGAATTAGTTCAGATCTCTAAAGTAAGTCATAAAGGAGCAAGCATAATGCAATTGTTCCAAATTTGACGTCGTAAAAATAAAAGGATGATGTTAAGAACCAAAAAAGAAATGCTCTCATCTATGCTTAGACTTGTAGCTGCTTGACTTACTGCTGTGTGATTAAGATGATTCATGGCATAAGCCCTCATGGGTCTTGACCATTGAAGTGAAATTTGTTTTCTTGTGTATATATTGTAAATAGACCATGTTGTATTGTCAATTCTGCTGCTGCTGCTTTTTTCGGTGGTAGCCATTTCAATTTTGCAATAACACATTACATTAATCGCCGTTTCTTGCTCCTCTATATTCCTCTTATTTGTGTCCATTTTAGCTAAGTTTTTCCTTCTACAAAAAGCAGGGCACTTTGTGTTTTCCTTTGGGATATCTGGAGATAGTAATCACTTTTGTTAGAAGCCCCTTAGTTCTATGGTCTATAATCAATATTCACCACTATTTACTAATAGATAAGGCTAGGTCATTTGATTTTCAAGCTCCGCAACGAAAGGAATGCACGAGATATTACACGATTTACTTCTTAATACTGCACCACCGTATTTAACAAACAGCAGAACACATGGGAATAAGAACATAAACAACATGGAGGGAAATGCGTGGTTTCTAAGTAGGAAAATCGCACAAGTCCCTTGTTTTGTATCCTTCTCAGAAACCAGTCTTGAATGTCAAGCCAGAACCACCCAGCTTTTCCTCAATCACCTCGTTTAGACGTTCCGCCATCGCAGGTGTCAAATGATTGACCCAATCACCCACTTCACCTCTCCTGAAAAAGGCTTTATTCTCAACGAACAGACCAGATCTTCCAGTCTTGTTCACCTCCAACTCCTTAAGATTGCTAAAGCTACACAACCTCGATATCTCTTCTATAGAACCATCCCTCTCCTCTTCAGCAGAGAACGGAACGCCCATAAATGCTGCCAACCTCTTCACATGAATGGCATTATAGTGTTTCAAGTCCTCATACATCAAAAACAACACCTTGTCAGGCCTCTCCAAGCTCTCATTCCAGTACCCCAGCACATGGTCCCAGAAGGGCCATATCCGGAAACACCCCTACAATACATGTCGGAAGCTTCCTCCAACGAAAGAGGCCCAAGGTCATCGGGCCTAGCCTTTTTGAAGAAATGCCAGCCGGAGATGAAGGTGTCGTGTGGATTGCGACAAAGATGAACAATGCGACATCCGGAGCTCTTGATCGACTCAGGCAGCGAACAATACTGGAGATGGGTAGCAAAAAGCCGAGGTTGGAAGTTGGGGAGGTCATCATTGAGAAGGGAGACTTTATGGAGAAAAGGTACGAGGTCATGAGGGAGGGAAGTGAGCAGGGGGTGTTGAGAAATCTCGTGGTGCTGGCGGTTGGTGATGGCGAACGCCAAGGCTTTCAACCAGGTGGTGCCTGATTTGGGGACGGTGGCGAGTATTAGGTCAGTGTCGTGAGCTTGGAAGTGTCGGTTGGCGGAAATGACTCCCGGTAGGTCTGGCAGGGGGCACCAAAAGCCATTGTAAAGATAGAGATGAGGAGTAAACCATCCCTTCTCTTTGGGAAGCGACGCGAGTAGTTTGTCGTCGAAGGATTCGTGACCTTGATGATCATAAGCTTCTGATGGGGTGTTGATCAGTGGATTGATTTCCCTGCTGCTTTCAACTTTGTCCATGTAGGTGTGTTCCTCAAAAGTATTATGAATTCTTGAGCTTGAGTTTTTTCTTTGGATATGGAAGCCTGTATTTATAAGCCCCAACGGCACCTGGAAGGCACTCCGACGATCTTAAAAAGAAACATGTATAATGAATACATAAGTGTGGGTGCATGGACGAAGAGATGTTTGGGTAAGGTCTGTAATAAGCATCAGGATGAGTTGGAATATGGTGCAGCTAGCATGTGTTTTTTTAATACTGTAGTAAGTAATAAAGCATGGCTCCCATGCTTGTCATGTGTGCTAGTGTTACTACAAAAATACCATGCGTACGCAAGTGCACGTATGCCAAATGTACGGACGATGCATCTTAATTGTTCGTGTGCATTTTCGATGGTCCGGATTTTAAATAAACTGTTCGCGCGAGCAAATTATTTAACATCCGGACCATTGATTTTCGATATGGACGGTCGAGATGAGTTGCGAGCATATGGCGTACGTGAGTGTGCATACCCATAGCCACGTTGGTTTTTATAATAGTAAGTCCATACCTCTCTCTCTCTCTCTCTCTCTCTCTCTCAATATTTTCGCTCAAACAAAACTCGTGTGTTTTGCTTGCTTTTTAACAGCTCTATAAATATTGACTTCTAAGGTCAAGAACGGGTACCAGCGTTGTATTGAGCTTTAGAACTCATACTTCCCATCTAAAAACATCTGTTGAGGCTAGGGTTTATGTATCTCAAAGATTTGTGAAAGTTTAGGAATTTGGTATGCTAAAGAATCATCTTCGAGAGGTTTTTACTTTCTACATCAACACAATTAGAGTGGTTGGGCCACCCAACCACACAATCAAAGTGGTTGGGCCACCCTTGGTTTCTACTTTCTTTGAAAGGAACAAGGCGAGCTCATACTTAAAAAGTTTGTTTTAGGATTCCAAAAGTGATTGGCCAACCCTTGGTATAGAAATTGATTTATTCTTTGTCAAAGAAATTGATGTTTAGTGAAATGAAAGAAAACAGACGTAGTTTCATTTATGGGTTCATTTGAAAAAAAAATGTAAAAAAGTTGATAAAAAAGGTTAATAATGTAGAAAACTAGTGTAAAAATAAGATTTTGCATGATTTTATTTTTGCACGGGATAGGTATTGAGAAAAAATATTATAGTAGGAAGTTAGAAACATGGGTTTCATAACTTTTCCATTAAATAAATACGTAAAAATACAGAAAAAATTGAACTCTCTCATTTCTTTTGTCCTTTCTATGCAACTGAATGGGCCGAACGGAGGAATGGATCCGGGTTTAGAAATCAATTTTGTGTAATTTAAACGTAAATATACCACTTTGTTGGTTTGAGTGTTACAGGTTGTCCTGCTATTCTTAAATAAGGAAAAATTGTGCATCACGATTTTCACGTTTGCACATTTTTATAGGTTTTCTTTTTCCTTTTCTTCGGCTTGCCTATTTTTATATTGACCATAATTTTGACTAAAATGAGTACAATAATTGCATGGAGACCGAAAAGATTTGATTTTATTGCTGCCATTTAATATTTTAGTCTGGACCGTCTAAGACACAAGCGGACAGCCGAGGGGTGCATGGCACCCGGGTGCATAATACCCACCCCGTTTCCTGCAAAATAGAAGACAGATATGTGAAGTCATTGCTGTCAATTTTTTTTTTTAGGAAATGCAAAAAATTCATACAACACATGTAACATGTTATAGGGGAATGAAATCTACGTGCTGTGCTATTAACGTAAGATCCAAATTAGTTGGTTGGGGGTGTTACAGGTGGTCCAAATTAATTGGTAGGGTGATACAGATTGTCTTGCCTATACTGCATTGCTTAGAATTAGTCTAAAGGTATCCTGGCCTTTAGGGACAATAATTCTGAGAATGACGATCATCCTATGATTCACTCAACAAATCACATATTGAGGTACCTCAGGTTTATCCAGTGGCTTCTCAGGATAGCATTGCTAAGGGAGGAGGTCGCATATGACTAGTCCAGGCAAACGCAGGATTCGTAGGCGAAAATCAAGGCTCATAGATCTGGACGATATTTAAAGTGTTTAGGTCTTCAAAAAATACGCAAGGCACAAGTGCAGGACCGGCCCAAAGGTTTGGAGTGGCCTAGGCCTATTCTAAAAATTATGCCCTTGAGAGTACAACATTTCAAGAATCCAGCAAAAACCAGATCGAAACTACTAATCAAAAGCCTAATAAACTAATTGTTAAACTCTAATAAGTAGGAGTAATAAACACTAATCGTTCACTGAAATTCTCCACACGAGCATGTTTTTGGAAAGAGGAAATTCTCCACAAGAGCTAACGCTTCACTGCTTCGGTGGGTTTGATCCAAACCAGACATGGACATAAGGATTGATAGGGATTTGGTTGCTCATGTGATTCGTGAAGCACCTTCAATGGAATTAAGTTTAGGGGAAATGAACTGATATGCGTAAATCACAGAGAATCAGAGATGTGTGTATATACCAAGGTTCGTCGGAATATGAGTCGTTCGCGGTTCGCCGGAGTCACAAACGGCATATCACAAGCTGATGCAGACAGCAGTCGGTCGTCGATAGATTGCAATTGTTTAGGCCTAAAAAATCAGATCGGGCCATTTTATTTTTCCTATTGGGCCATGAAAGACTCCTACTCAAGCTTACTAGTACTAAAAAGTATGGGAGTGCCATGTTTTGTGGGACTTTTTTGGATGCCCTTGGCCGGCCTTGCATAAGTGCATACCATTGAGGGTAGTTGCAACAATCCTCTTGTGTTTCGCGCACCGCAGCATCTACTCTAGTATCCTTTATCTGTCCATTATTCTCTAATGGATTTCAGTAGGTGCTAGAGGAGCTTTATTCGTGAATGAATTTAATTAATTTTGCAATTATTTTGAGAGTAGAAGTTATCTTTGCTTTGCTGATTATCTGATTTTTGTTGTGAACGTCTTTTTATAAGGACTGTTTCTTGTACTCTTTCCTTATTATTATTGAATTTCTTACTCTTCCAACAAAAAAAAAGGGGGGGAATTATTTTTTATTCTCTCTACATTCATCGAGTGAGATTCCAAATTAGTTGCTTGGGGTGTTACCGGTGGTCCTGCTATTCTTAATTAAAGAAGAAATGTTTCACAATGATTTTCACGTTTGCCAATGTCCCAACGTGAACATTGCATGGAGGCGATCGAAAAGGTTTTGATGTATTTGATATGTTTTGAATCTGCGAAGTTGGGCAAAAAACTTCCTAGATGAAAATTTTAAGTTTGTTATGAACCGGAAGGCCACTAGGGGCGTCAACCTCGATCCGAATTCATGAACCCACCAAATTAATTCAGGGCTGGCCCGGGGTGAGCCCAACAAGGCCCCGGACTCGGGCAACCCCCCACAATGGGGCAACCGAAATAAAAATAAAAAAACCTAAGTATGTAACAAATATTTAATTTTGCAAAAAATGGTAACCATCACAAATCTTCGAAATGTTTTGCTGAATCTAGCTACAAAAGGGACTCTCTCATGGAAGAAAGCTGGGTCAAACCATCTAGCACAAGAGAATTCATTCACCCGGCCAAGCAACTATTGATAAAGGAAAATCTTATGCTCAAGCTTCTATCAATATTCAACAATCTGGCAATGGGTAGCAGCTCTGATTTGAGAACGTGAAACCATGGAACGGAGAAGCTGCAGGAAAGGAAAGGTTTGTATGCTTGTCTTGAACTGGTGTACCCCTCAACGCCTGGGATGCACCAACCTTCAAGAAAATTGGGGAGAACTGGGAATCTTCATCGAATTAGATGAAAGCACTCTAAAACTTCCAAATGCTACATTGGGTCAATGCAAGAAAATTTCCCCAATCAGCTTCAGCATCACACAGAGATTCAGCATCACACAGTGCCATTATGGAGGAATTTTTGAATCTGCATGGGGAATGCAAAGGAACATGATGGTACTCTTTATGCAAAGACGACCAATTCTAATTTTTTGATGATTTCCAAGGAGGGAACTATGATGGACAAGGATTTAGAGGGCTCTTTGAACTCATTGGTCCCAGAATCAGTGGACCATCCAAATTGGGATATTAACTCAGTCCAAGGAGATTTGGGTCTTGACTTAATTCCCTTTGGTGGGCCAGTCCAAGTGGAAGTGAGCTCTGATCTATCAAAATCTCAAAGCAACTCTGGGGAGTCCAATGGTATATGCTCCCAAAATATTCTAAGACCCTCTCAGATCAATGGCATTAACATCTTGGTTGATCTTAATCCAAGGGTACGCCAAGGCGAAGAAGAGAGGTCATCACTTCTTTTGAGGAGAGATCTAAGTGCCAAGACTTGATAGTCACTTCTGGAAACTCTCAAGATTACATCAGTGAGATTGATTTAGTTGAATGTAATTTTGTTAACAAAAATAATAAGGAAAATGATGGAGTTTATGGCGAGACTCTCTTAAACCAGCATGAAGCTAATGATGTTGGGCTTCTACTAGACCAACACAAAGCGTCCCCACCTGTTCCAATCAAAGCTGGTATCAAAGGGAAGAAGAAGAGAAAAACCATTGAGGATATTCTAGGATTCTCAAAAATTACTCCACAAAAGCAAAAGGGTGGAAGAAACAAACAAAAATGCATGGTTCTGAGATCAGCTGTTGCAGTAGTAGCTTTGTCTGTCTCTGTCTCTTCAGGTGGTATTGCTAGTAGGAACAGGATTCTTTTAAATGAAGCTCAAGCTGTATGGGCAGTTAAAAAAAGAAGAATTAGTTCAGATGTCTAAAGTCATAAAGGAACAGGCATACAGCAATTGTTCCAAATTTGACTTCGGGTATAAATAGAAGGATGAAGTTAAGAACCAAAAAAATTAAGAAATGCTCTCATCTATGCTAGACTTGTAGCTGCTTGACTTATTGCCGTGTGATTAAGATGATTCATGCCATAAGCCCTCATGGGTGTTGACCATTGTAGTGAAATTTGTTAGTATTGTCAATTCTGCTGCAGCTGCTTCTTTTTTTTCGGTGGTAGCCATTTCGATTTTGCAGCAACACATTACAATAATCGCTGTTTCTTGCTCCTCTATACATCTCTTACTTGTGTCCATTTTTAACTAAGTTTTTTCTTCTACGAAAAGCAGGGCACTGCGCGTTTTCCTTTGGAATATCTGGAGATAGTAATCATTTTAGTTGGAAGCCATTAAGTTCTATGGTCTATAATCAATATTCACCACTATTTACTGATAGATAAGGCAAGGACATTTGATTTTCAAGCTCCGCAATGAAAGGAATGCACGAGATATTACACGATTTAGTTCTTAATACTGCACACCGTATTTAACAAACAGCAGAACACATAGGAAAAAGAACATAAACAACTTGAAGAGAACACATGCAAGAAATTTTACGTGGTTCCCCAAATCGGGTACGTCAAATACAAGAGTAAAACATCAAATTTATACGCACAAGTATCAAACGTTGCCCACTGCTCTAGAAGATTAGGCACCCAAAACGAGGGTCCTTTAATGCTTTGAAGTTCTGATCCCAACAACAGCTTCAGTTTCTGTTCACCGAATTCAGCTTCTAGAAAGCCGCCATTGTGAGAGGCAAACACTACACACAGGTTTGTTCGGTCATTAACTTCAAAGTCTCGAGATAAGTTGAGGTGTGTTACCTGGCCTAGACATCTAGTTACTTAAAAGAGAGTTTAGTCCAAGCGTGATATTGTCGCTTGCATCTCTTGGTACCTATTGTAACCTGTGGTACCTGGCCTAGACATCTGGTTACTTAAAAGAGAGTTTAGTCCAAGCGTGTTATTGTCGCTGTCATCTCTAGGTACCTAACGTAACGAAGTTTCGCCGGAATTCTATTTAAATTACCCAACTGTTATGGAATGGCATGGATGCTGAAATAGCAATACATTAGTGAAACTACCGAACGCACCTCACAAAACCTCCAAGGGGCAAAATAACAGTTCATCAAACAATTCTTGCTGCAATAAAACAGAATGATTATCTAGCTGTCTAAATACTACACAGTTACGAATAGCAAAACCTTATTAGGGTTTAAAAAACAAGCCCCAATTCGAATCGCAAAACCTTTTATATGCTTGCTTCTCGGTACATGGTTTTTATCTCTCTCTTTTTTTTTTTTGGTGTTTACATGCAAGAAACATATCTACTCTAACCTAATCTAGGGGATCTAGGGGGTAGGGAATGAGACCATGTGTGAGACTCGAACCCAGCGGCTTATCACTTGAGCTACCCTCGTATTCGTTATGTTCAAGTGTTCTTTTAATATGGGTATGCCACACTTTATAGCAGCATATGCTCAAATCTAAACATTCCACCATAATCATCACTTATAATTACTACTTAGTTGAGTTAGGAGTAGCATTGATTTTGGGGTCATAAAATTTTATTTTTCTTGTATATATCCTGACCAAAGCAACACAAAATATGTCTGACTTGTCCGATTTCATCCTAAGAGTGCCCCCACTTGCTTTATATTTTGGCTACGCCACCGGGTAACCGAAGGCACCTCACAAAACCTCCAAGGGGTAAAATAACAGTTCATCAAACAATGCTTGCTGCAATAGAACGGAATGATTATCTAGCTATCTAAATACGACACAGTTACGAAATGCAAAACCTCAGGGTTTAAAAAACAAGCCCTAATTCGACTATGAGTTTATTGCAAAAGAATGAAAAATCGTCACAAGAGATGGGGAGAAGACCTGTGATGGTTCCATGATCAACAGTGCCGCCCCTGAGCTCGATTGAGACAGTCTCAGTGTTCAACTTCATCAAGAACCTTCAAGAAAAATAATTGCATTCAAATATGTACAGATGAAATCAAAATGAAACATAGAATCGAAAAGGAAAAGGTGAAATGAGAGAGAGAGAGCGCGCGCGCGCGGGAGAGAGACCAAACGAGCTTCTTGTTTTTTTTACTATTATCGGTAGAATATGTTTATTGGGGTTTTGATTATGTGAAACCAAACTCATTTTAAGAACCAAAAATACATTAAGATCAAGTACTAATTTGTACCCAAATTATGTGAAATGTTTACATGATTTAAATTCTAACTAATTCTACAAAATGAGTGTTTTAGATCAATAAAATATTATTGAGATAAATAGAAACTGTAATTGGATAAAACTAAACAAAACTATGCCGTTTTGAGGCCTAGAAAGAGGTGTTATAGTTTCGATTCTGTGTAACTCAACCTATTTTAAGAAATAAAAAAGCATTACGATTAAGTACTAATATAAATACAATAAAAGTGAAACTTTTCCTGGATATGTATTATAACAATATATACAAGATCAATGTCTCGGATTAACAAAATATGGCTAATATAGGTAGAAAGTTTCAAAGGAATCTAAAAGGCAACAATGCTCCATTGAAACGACGTAGTTTTCAGGGTACGACATAGGTTCAACCTGTGTCACCCATTTATTTTATTTTATTATTTTTTTAATTTCCACAAAAGCAGAGAAGTCGTGTATAGCTCTGGAAGTAATCAGACGAAATCATGTGCTTTCCGGCAGCAAGTCACCTCCGGCGTGAAATTCCTGTGCATTCCGGCAGCAAGTCTCCTTCGACGGTGTGGATAAAGAGGTATGAACATTTTCTCTGAATTTGTGCTCTCCGGCAGCAAGATTTACAATTTTCTTTCTCCACCTGTAACTTGGTAGTTTCTGAAGGTGATTCGCCAAAATGGGGTTCGATTCTCGTAAGAGTATCAGATTTAATTCCCTCTTTGAATTCAGAATTGTTAAGGAGTCCAATAATTGTTGAGAGTGGTTGTTCTGCCACTCTTTGCTGGGTTACCTTTTAACTGTCTGATTCACAATTGTTTGCTCTGATTTGAAACCTCTTCTTCCATGAGTTTCTTTACAATTCTTTTACCACATAATTTATACTCAACTATACTTCTTTTTAGCACTTTTCTCATGTTTGTTTGACAGATCGGTAAGAAACTTGATGCAGTTTAGATATGCTTCAAACTGGTAATTGCATGTGTTTCATACTGCCTCTTCTAGTGATTTCGGCCCAACCGAAAGATCCCTCGTTTGTGAAAAGAGACTAATGTTTTAAAGGCGAATTTAGGATCATGGATTCGAGAAAGGCATCTTTTCATTTTCACCATAAAAATTGTGAATCCAAGATTGAATGGGGAAAAAGAGGGTTATTTGATTCTGGTTTTAGAGCAAATACAAAAATGAAATGTAGTGATTTTTTCGAATTTTAATATTAGAAAGTATCTTATACTGCCATACTGCTTGTCTATTTTAATTTCGTCATATCAGTTGATTGATTGTGGGCTTTAAGTGTTCTTATTGTCTCATTATGTTTATCTTTGTTACTAATTCAAGCAGCAGTTAACTCCATTCATGTAATCTCACTTTCATTGTTCACATGGTGGTATGTCGAAGAGAAAGGTCAAACATGATCACTTTTCTGAAACTCAGACTAGTCGCTAGCAGAAGCCTTAATATGGCGAGTAGGGGGTAGGCGTTTAGTATAGTCACTAGGAGGAGGAGTCGGGAATTAGTCCTACCTTATCGCCGACTAGTCGGCGGATCGGTATTAGCATGTTTCTTTTAGTTTTACTTGAATCCGGAAATAATAGCACATGTAAAAGTACCTCACGGTATGTGGAAGACTGGAAGCACAAATTTAATACCACTCGATTTTGGCCCTGTTCCCATGTTGACTATATAGATTAAAGTTTATGGTTTTACGAATTTTTTGGCAAATTATTTTACTCACATACCTCATTTAAAAAGCCCATTTAACAGAAATAACTTGTCTATTATCTGTAGTTGGGAGGCATAAAACTTAAGGAAAACTCACCCTTAGTGAATAATTAGAAAAATAGCACACAATTTGTGTACAATTTAAGGATAACTGTGGATAATGGGGTAGTGGTTATGATAAGTTAAATTTTTATTTTGTTCATGACAGTTATATAATGGCACCTTTAAAGTAACGGTAAAAACTTATACTGTTGGAGTGACAACCGTGGCAACAACTTTTGTGACGGAGGTTCAAATATTGTTCACGCCAAAATCATCTCTCCCGTTCTATATTGCATGGTCTTTTTTGGGAATGATGCAGGGGATTGAGGTTCATGTGTGTTTCGATTCAAGATGTGGTTGATGACACAGAGGATGGGCAGTTGTGGCATGGATATACCCTTCGAGACCCAATTTCTGATGGTGGAGGCACGCGACGGTTTGAATTTTTGGGAGGAGGGTAAAGATGGGAGGTCGACCAATCGGCGTTGTACACCCGGTGTTTATGCCTATTCTGGAGGGTGATTTCAGAGCTGTTCTTCATGGGAATGCTAACAACGAGTTGGAGGTCTGTCTGGAGAGTGGTATGTTATTATATCCTTCTCCATATATGTATTATGTGTGCATGATTTTTTGCTGTGTTTCAACGAGCTCTGAAGAATGAACGGTTTTGGTGATCGAACCATCAACATGGACCCGGGAAGGGCCACAATGGGCCCAACAAGACGATATGGTTCCCTTTTGGACTGGAGAGGAGCTGTATCCTGGACCTGTATGTAACTGATTTATGCAGATGGTAGTCATCTGGGTTTGACTGCAGGGGATTCAGCTGTGGATATATTTGAAGGAAGTCATTTGGCTTTTGTGGCCGCTGGATCCGACCCATTCGATATTGTCACAAATGCAGTCAAGTAAGTCCACTTTCATTCGTCACTTTCCCATTTTATGCATTTTTATGGAAGTGACATATGCATATTTATGTTCCCTGATATATGCATATTTATGTTCTTCCCCTTTTTTTCAACCTTTTCAAATACCGAAAGCATTATTGAAAAAGAAAAATGGTAGTGATATGCATTCACAGAATTATTTGGTTAAGAATATGTTTTTGACATTTTCGTTTCAAGTTCTGTGTGAAATATGTTATTCTCCTTGATTTCCCCCGGAATCATTTGTATACAAGAATCAAATATCAAACAACAAATTAGGTGATGAAACAAAGAGTGACCAAAACCAGTTATAGTATTCCAGTTATAGTATTCTTCTCACAATCTAATTATACAGGACTGTTGAGACTTGAGAGACATTTACAGACATTTTGTCATCGGGAGAGGAAAAGGGTACTACATTCGTTCGTTGAAACATCCGTTTAATGCAACTTAACTATGTGTAAGTTGTACTCTAATCTTCTTATATTGTGATCTCTATGATTAAACACGATTCAGATGCCAGACATGTTGAACTGGTTTGGCTGGTGCACATGGGATTCTTTCTATATTGATGTTACCATAGAGGTCGTGAGGAATGGATTAGAAAGGTCTAACACCAGTTCAACATTTCCGGCATCTGAATCCATCAGCTTGGAAAAAGGAGGAATCATCCCAAAGTGTGTTATTATCGATGATGGTTGGCAATCAGTTGGCATGGATCCTTCTATCGAAACTAAAGCTGATAACTCAGCCAAGTGATCACCAAGACTTTGAATTGTTTCCATTGTGTTGTGCCTATGCTTACTTTTGTTGATGTTGTTGTTATTCTTCAGTTTTCAAATAGATCGACTCATATCAAAGATAACCACAAATTTCAAAAAAAATGGAAAAGAAGGTCACAGGGTAGAGGATCCAGCAATGGGTCTTCACTACATTGTTACCCAAATCAAAGACCAACATGCTCTAAAGTAAAATTCCTTATTCATTGTCCATGAACTGTTCTTTTCACAGCTACAACTGTTTCACTAGCCACTCATCACTGTATGTGCCCCTATATTTGCGGGTATGTTTATGTGTGGCATGCGATAACAGGACATTGGGGTGGAGTTAGACCGGGTATTATTGAAATGGAACACTATGAATCTAAGTTATTACCCTATCTCATCTCCTGGAGTTCAGTCAAACGAACCATGTGATGCCTTGGATAGCTTAACGAAGAATGGGCTTTGCCTCTTGAACCCCGAGAAAGTGTTTAGCTTCTATAATGAGCTTCACTCTTATCTTGCTTCAGCCAGGATCGATGGGGTAAAAGTAGATGTTCAAAACATCCTTGAAACTCTTGGGGCTGGACATGGTGGAAGGGTGAAGCTTGCTAGAAAATATCATCAGGCATTGGAAGCATCTATTTCAATGAATTTCCCTGACAATGGTATTATTTCTTGCATGAGTCACAATACAGATGGTTTGTATAGGTATGTTTTTTTCCTTCCCAACAACTGTCAATAATTAAGCTTGGGAAGTAAGGTGAATAATATTATTGTAGACCTATATTTTATCTAGATATGATGTGACTCGAATCTTTTCTTGCAGCGCAAAGAGAACAGCTGTTATAAGAGCGTCAGACAATTTCTGGCCTAGAGATCCAGTATCACACACCATTCATATTGCATCAGTTGCATACAATACAATTTTCCTTGGGGAGTTCATCCAACCTGATTGGGATATGTTTCATGTAAGCTAATGACCCAGTGACCTCCTTTATGTTTGGAACATAGGTTTTCTCTAACTCTTTTTTGTTCCTGTCTTTGAGTTGCTGGATTAATGGATGTTAACTCGAAACTATTGATGATAGAGCTTACACCCAATGGCGGAATACCATGGAGCAGCTCGCGCTGTGGGAGGCTGTGCTATTTATGTCAGGTGCAGTCATTGGGCATGCATTTCACTTTTAGCTAAAACCTTAACCCCGTTCCAATATCCATCTAAATAACCCCTTTATCATGATACAATATGCATTATGTGCAGTGACAATCCTGGGCAACATGACTTCAATTTACTGAGGAAACTAGTACTTCCCAACGGTTCCATTTTGAGGGCCAAACTCCCTGGCAGACCAACTCGGAATTACTTGTTTTGTGATCCTGCTAGAGATGGAAAAAGGTAGACAATACACATCGCATGAAACTTGTGAATTAGGTATTTTGAGGACTTTTTTAGCTTGTCTTGTAAAGGGTATGTTTGCTTACTCCACCACTGATGGTTTAACAGTCTTCTTAAGATTTGGAATCTGAATGCTTTCAATGGAGTTGTTGGGGTCTTCAACTGCCAAGGAGCTGGATGGTGTAGAGTTGAAAGAAGAACTTGATCCATGATGAACAACCTGGCACAATCACTGGAATAATCCGAGCTAAAGATGTTGATTATCTGCCCAAACTTGCTGATGATACATGGACAGGAGATGCTGTCCTATATTCCCATCTTGCTGGTATGTTTTGTTGGCATATAACTTGAGCCTGTGTTTGGACCATATATTTCTTTTGCTTTCCAGCCATTAGTTCCTCAATAAGTCCATGATGCAAACACAGGACTAAACAGATTTCTTTTTGGTCATATACTCAACTAGACATATTGTTAGTGAAGCTGGAAATGGTTTAGATAGTTATCATAGTGACTAAGATTAGTGGCGACTCCAGAACTTTGGTAGCGTGGGGTCGTTTGGCATCTCCAACCCATACTCCATTCCTCTATTTTGGAGGAAAAATCAATTTCAACCCATCCTCTAAGAGATGTTTTGACATCAAATCCTCCATTTTGAAGGAAAATAATGCTCAAGCACCTCAACTCATCCTCCATTTGAAAGGAATTTTACTTTCATCCTCTATATTTGGAGGATGAAAAAAACTGTGGTCCATATTTGAAGGAATGGAGACAAAAAAAAGTGTTTTGGAAGATGGGTTGGAGTAAACCCATCCTCCAAAATACCTTTTTGGAAGGCAAAAATGTGTTTTGAAGGAATGAAGGATGGATTGGAGATGCCCCACGCTAAAAGACCCAAAATGTGTTTTATATGCACTTTTATCAACTATACCTCCCAACTATTCACCAAAAAATCACATTTAAAACTTAATAAGCGTTTCAACTTTCAACTAATAGAAAAAAAAGAGCCATTTACTTTTTTTTCCCTTTCCTATGTATGCTTTAAGCCTTTAACTCAGTCGGCACACGGCAGATTTTTGTTTTTTTTGTTTTTGTTTTTGAGAAAAACTTTAAGAGGGGTAAGAGTCAGGGAGTTATCCGGAGTGTTGTCGCCACAAAATTTGCTGCGGGGTCGGCCGACCCACAGCTAACACAGTGGAGTCGCCAGTGACTAGGATAACAGACTGTGGTTAACATTTCTTTTCGGTACCCATTGCAGGAGACATGATATATCTTCCAAACAGTACATTGATGCCAATTACTTTGAAGGCACGAGAATATGAAGTCTTCACAGTAGTGCCACTCAAGAAATTGTCAAATGGTGCTACTTTTGCTCCTATAGGTCTCCTCAAGATGTTCAACTCGGGAGGAGCCATTGAGGAACTAAAATATGAATCCATGAGGACTGCTAGTAGGGGTGAACAAAACAACCAGAGAACCGAACCGAATTGAAGAACCGGACCGAACCAAGTTTTTTTTCCGGTTTTTTTCTATAGCCAGTTCGGTTCGGTTCCTAAGAGCTGAGAATTTCATAAACCGGTTCGGTTACCGGTTCGAGGGATTTTTGACGTAAACCGAACCGAACCGAACCGAACCGGTATACACATATATCTTTAAAAATGAAAGCTCCAAGGATCGAACCCTGACCTCACGCGTAGAAGACCAATCCTTTACCGCTCGGCTGACCAACTTGTTGTGTTTTACACGGATAAAAATTATATTTATTACATATTTTTAAGTTATTACCTATATATACGTAACATTCCCAACTCCCAAGTCTCAGAACATTGAAAATTTGAAACCCTATTATCTAAATCTCACGCCTCTCTCTCTCTCTCTAGAACATTCAAACCCTATGCCACCACCGCCGTCTCTCTCTCAAGTTCCAAAGCATGAAGGGAAAGGGAAAGGAACAGAGGGATTCATGAAGTTCCAAAGCATATCATGGATTTGTGGTCTGTAGAGGGATTCAACAGATGGGGTGAGTTCGAAAACATATCATGGATTTGTCTCTCGGCGAAATCTGTTCGTGTTCGGGGGATATCATGTGTATATATGCATGTTTGTGATTGTATATCTTAGATCTGGACCCTTGATGTATGCACATATGTTTTTGAGTTTTTTTTTTTCTTTAACTGATTTGTTTGTCCGATCTCTTCTCTTCTCTCTCACGGACGAACCGAACCGACTCCCGAACGGAACCGAACCGGGGCCGAACCGAACGGAACCGAACCGATCTCTTTTAATCCGGTTTCGGTTCCATGTTTCCCCCGAACCGAGTTTTGCCGGTTCACTCAAAAACGTCCCTGAACCGGACCAAACCGAACCGGTTACACCCCTAACTGCTAGCATTGGCTTGAAAGTGCGCTGGTGTGGCATATTTGGGGCCTATTCATCGGTTCGTCCCAAGAAGATAATAGTTGACACAAAGGAAATAGAGTTTGAATACGAAGAAGGGATCAGGTTGATCACCCTTGCTTTGAGAATTCCAAAGCAAGAGTTGTACCTTTGGGACATGACAATTGTTTTTTGAAGAAATTTGATTGTCGAGGGTCTACAATTTATTTACTTTGAGCGTTCAGGACCTCCCACAAGAAAAACTTCAGCTTTTGTAGAAGAAGGATCATTGCTTGAAGCCAGGGGCGGACCCAAGCGGGGTCACGCAGGGGCACATGCCCCCACTGACCCCCGCTCAAAACTCAAAAAAAAATCGTATTATATATTTAGCATAATTATGCAATATAACGCTATATTTGGCATATACACTCATAGATATCTCAAAAATAAAAATATAGAATTAATTCTGTGCTCATTTTCTGTTTTTTTTTATTACAAACATATTAGTCCCTAATAAATGTCTTAATGGCAAATCGTTGACTAGAAAAAAATTACACGATTATACTCCCTCCGTCCCAATTTGCTGGACCCTTTTGGGCAGTCGTGTCACTCAAACAATTGTCTATATTTCACAATCTATAAAGTTTAATAGGATTTTAAAAATTTTGTATAATAAAACTAATTGAGATCTATCAAACAAGATCCATATTGGATATAAAAACTATTATAAATTAGAAAATATAGACGATTTTTTAAGAGGTCCCAAATAGTGAAAAAGGACCAACAAATTGGGACGGAGGGAGTAATTAATAAGGTGCCCCCATTGAGTTGGATTCCTGGGTCCGCCACTGCTTGAAGTTGTCTTCACAGCATGAAGAATTGGCACTGTATGTGTATCTGCTTGGTATGTGGAATTTTTAAGGAAACTGTTAGTTGTCTGCAGTGGATAAAATACATGTGGTGTAACAAGTTTTGCAGATGAACTTGTTGTTGGAGTTGTAGTTCAGTCATAGAATCCTCCTACCTCAAAATAATGTACTCATTTTGACTTTACGGTTAAATTGAAGTAATGTCGCTGATTGAATTCATCACTCTCCTTCAGTTTTTAGAACTGTTATATTTGGCTGGTTTTTCTGCTTGTATCCTACCTAATGTCACAGTATCACTATTGCAGGAATTGCTTGAGTAGGGGCACTAGACCGTGAAATGCTAAGGTGGGTGCTTTATATCGTTTGCAGTTTCATATCGTCCTTGGCAAGCATTTCTGCCGACTAATTTGAAGATGCAGTGTATCCGCATTGAGGGCATCAAAACCTTTCAGCGCCGAAAGTTTTCAATAACTAGAAAGTTGAATCTGCTCATTAGAATTTTTATAGAGTAAAGAGGCATACTCGGATTTACCTATGTCTGGTTGTATTTTGGGTGGAAATTTGTGCCTTGCTCCTTTCAAGGAAACTAAATTTGGCCGTCCTATAGAAAAAATGCATCTCAAGGAAAGCAACAGGCTTACTAATCTGTGATCTTATAGCGTTTCCAGTTATGTGGTCTTCTAATTTAGCTTTAGACGAGGCGGTGTTGATATGATTTATGGGTTTGAAATTTGGATATCTTCTTGTCATTTTATTCTCGGCCATACTATAGAGAGAAAATGAGTACCTTTGTCCAAAATTCTCCATTCCTATCCAAATAAGTAGAAAGCAATTTGAACAATTTGTCTCTGAATAGGTTCAGAATACAGGTTCTAGATGAAATTGAAGGGAGGCTTATCTACTACTAGTGAGGAATGTGAGTTGTTTATTCAGATGGGGATTGACATGTTAAAACTTGTCAAGTATTCACCAGGATGTACAATCCCATTATGCATCAAGCCTAAGGGTGACTGCAAGTTTACCATAATGGATTGGGGTTGTATGCTCTCTTAAGGATGAAATAGATATGAATTTGTAAATAGATATCTGAAACACATACCAAAAAAATTATAAAATAACTCTGTAGAGAAGTTGTTGAAGAAATGAGATGGAAAACCAATTCATTGCCAAGGGGAAGAATCCGAGAGAAGCATTCGTAGCCAAGATCAATATCATAAACAAAGCTTTCGCCATGTTTAAGAAACACTAATATGAAAGATTCAGTTGGTACAACACCATGTTTCACATAGTCAGGTATTTTAACCAGCGCAACTTGATTAACGGCCATGTCCACGCCCACCGCGCTCACGTTCCATAGGCTTCCCTGAAGTTTAACATTGTAAAAATAACATCACCAACATAATAAAGAAGGAAACAAAGCCAGGAGGACATTAAAATTTGTGGATTGGGGAGGTCGAGAAAGACGAAATAGGCACTGTACAATACCAGCAGTTGGCTTTTTGGTCTTGACTCTAGGTGTGCCCTCCACAAGCAAAGTTTCCAGATTCAAGCTGTCGGGGAGAATGTAATAGCAGATGTTGTTACCCTTACACTCAGATGATCAAGAGTTACCGGATTTTTCCCCGTCAGCGTCAATTTTACCATCTTCAAATGTGTGTTCATATTGATATCCACACCCAAAAAAACATCCAAGCCATTGGCTAGAAAATGAGTTCCATGCTGACATCAACTTTGTTGTGGACAAATAAAACCAAACATCCCTTGAGTTAAAATTTCATTGAGGTATCCGCCCAACCAGCGTCTTAGCATCCGAACATGAGAACTATATGTCTCTTCTTTTTTTGGTGCAACGGAAACTTAAGAATGATATGTCTAAACATTCGTCATGGAAATAGTAGAGGCTTAATGTTTACTCCTAACACATGAACGTTACAAATTGGTTTATGTGGACAGGAAGGATTACAACACCACTTCGATTGTAGAGACACTGAAATTAGAAATGCAATTCTTTTTCTGATGGGATGGTGGCATGTTGCAAGTCATATATATGAGGAGAGAGACTTGTCAAATGCTACAGTAATTAGTGATAGAGAGATAGGGAAAGCTGAATTTGAAATTGTATTAAAATGCAAGGCCCTTGTTAGTTGGATCTACCTTTAATGGAAAATCGTCTTGAAATGAAAGCACCCTGCATAAAATCCTAAGGTTGGGTAGATAGTTTAGTCCAGAGTCCAAAAGAACCCCAAGGGGTTGGTCGATGGGAGCATGTCAGCAACCAAAAGACTTGCACCCCCGAGCTCACATGTTTTAACTCTCGCTACCAGCAAAGATCATAGGGCCACTGTGTTATGCGACGTTCGATCAAACCAAACACACACACAACGAATATGTAAATTACAGAGAGAACACAAGAAATTTTACGTGGTTCCCCAAATCAGGCAAGTCAATCACACTCAACTCACAAACACTCTACAATTTCTGTTTCTCACTCTCTGTATTCAGTGACGGATCCATGAATCCAACCTAATGGGGTCACTTTATTAATTATAATCATGCAATTTTTTCCTAGTCAATGATCTTGCTAAATTATGACATTTATTATGGACTATAATGTTTATAATGCATACATTTTATAAAATAAAATAAAATAAAGAACAGAAAATGAGCACATAATTAATTCTACATTTTTATTTTTGAGATATATATTAGTGTGTATACTAAATATAGATAATTATGCTAAATATATAATATTACTATATATTTTTTTTAGTTTTGAGCAGGGTAGCGGGGGCACGTGCCCCCGCGTGACCCCCCTTGGATCCGCCCATGTCTGTATTACACCACACAAATACAAGAGTACAACTCAGGTGTATAGGCACAAGTATTGAACATTGTCTAACTGTTGTAGAAGGTTAGGCACCCATAACGTGGGTCCTTTAATGCTTTGAAGTTCTGATCCCAATGCATGTTATTAACTTCAGAGTCTCGAGATAGTTGAGGTGTGTTACCTGGCCTAGACATCTGGTTACTTAAAAGAGAGTTTAGTCCAAGCGTGTTATTATCACTGTCATCTCTTGGTACCTAATGTAGCGAAGTGTCATGGGAATTCTATGTAAATTATCCAATTATTGTGGATTGGTTTGGATGCTCAAATAGCAATACATTAGTGAAACTACCGAAGGCACCTCACAAAACCTCCAAGGGGTAAAATAACAGTTCCTCCAACAATTCTTGCTGCAATAGAATGGAATAATTCTGGGAAAGGTGAATCTCACTCCCATTTCATGTTTTGTTTTCATGTATTGTACCATTCCTCAATAACTATCTAGCTGTCTAAATACAACACAGTTAAGAATAGAAAAACCTCAGGGTTTCAAAAAAAGCCCTAATTCGACTATGAGTTTATTGCAAAAGAATGAAAAATCGTCACAAGAGATGGGGAGAAGACCTGTGATGGTTCCTTGAGCTCGATTGAGACGGTCTCATTGTTCAACTTCATCAAGAACCTTCAGAAAAATAATTGCATTCAAATATAAACAGAGAAAATTGAAATTATAAAATTGCACGAGGAGAATTGGACAAAAAAACGAAACCAAAATGAAACATAGAATCGAAAAGGAAAGGGTGAAATGAGAGAGAGACCTAACGAGGTTCCATTTTTTTTTATACCAGCACGGGCACGTGCGATGCACGTGCTCTGATGGCCAAGTGTTAAGAATGCCTTGAAATTTGGCTAAGTGAAGTTTTGTCCAGAAGAACCACGAGCGCTACACCATTTTGATTTTTAGGTGTAGCGCTACCGAGGGAATAACTTTCGGTTTTAATCCATCTCGAGCGCTACACCCTTTATGGTGTAGCGCTACCAGGAGACTACCTCCAGTTGGATTCCTACTCGGATTAGGGTTTCTGTAACTTCTTATAAATAGCAACAGGACCTTTAGGGTTTTGTATCCTTTGAGCAACTTCTGATTT
>JAXBDA010003096.1:0-37231 GCA_036023075.1 Gaultheria prostrata | reverse complement strand
CTCGTTCTGTTCACTTTCTACGCGACTAGCTACTTTGCCGGAGTAAATTGTACTGCAAAGGAACATGAGGCTATAAGGCTACTAGATCTTAGGCGTGTCATACTTATCTTTAGGCGCGTCATGCTATCCTTAGGCGCGTCATGCTATTAGTAGGTGCGTCATCCTATAAACACATGGTGAATTCACCTAGTCACTTTCGCAGTGTAGGTTGCACGCGACTACGAAATCTTCTAGAACAAAATGTACTGATAATAGGTGGAAGTCAATTGCTAGTAAATCTAGGCGCGTCAGTGGGTAGATTGTGTCTCCCTGAGAGAGACAACACATTAAATGACTATATATGCCATAATTGGAAAGTCAAAATTGGGAGATTTGGTCAAAATTGGAAAAGGCCAATTGGACTCTCCCTCTCTCTCTCTAGCCGGCTCTCTCTCTCTCTCTTGTGTATTATCCTTGGCAGGTGTACGAATTTACGCAGACGATTATATATTAATTTAAATAAATCGGTCGACGATTAAATAATTTTTCAAGAAAATTATTAATATTAAAATTATAATTCGAATTTTTTATTTACGAAAATTTGGGTTATTGCAACAATTGAATTAAATAAATAAAAAAAATTTCCTCCGAAAATTCGGGTTGTTACAGTTACACGGACCAAGAGAGGCACAAAAGGAAACGGGGACTCTGGTGTGCGGCATCCGAGCCGTCGTATGTATTTTCAATGGTCCTAATTTTATCTCGGCACTTTCCAGATCCGAGCCGTCCATTGCCAAGATGAAATCCGAGCCGTTGATTGCCGAGATCAACGGCTTGAATGCGCAACCAAAGCCGCACACCAGCACCCCGGGTCCGGCACAAAATGGGCATTGCCTAACCTCAAGGTTTGCAACGTATAATTTGCTTAAACGCAGTTCCTATAACTCAACTAAAAGTCTAGAATTTCATTTTTTTTTTTCTTTTAACAGCTAAGAGACTTTCTTCTTTGTAGCTAAGCCAGAGCCCATGTAAATAAATCAACAAGGAGTAAGCCACCTCACCAGGGATGGGTGCTATGCACCATGCTGATACTTCTCGGGTGAGTTAGAATAGAGAGAGAGTCTGATTTTGTGAATTTTTTAAAGTGACTTGTTAATTTATAAAAGGTGTTTGTGAGGTTAAATTTGGTATTTTTTTTGTGCGGCTAATAATGATGTCCTTTTAGTACAAAGCCAGAGACTATCATCATACTTATTTTTAATTGGCTGGACCGAGTCATATTTATGGGTTTTTATCATAATTAAAAAGAAAAGGAACAATTACCATTAAGGTCTGAAAAAAAAAATATTTATTACCACTAAGGTCAATCACTCTTTTTTAATTACCATTAAGATCGGTCACTCTTTTCTTGGGTTTAGAGGGTATCAAACGGTGTCATAGGGTTTTAGAAGTTTAGGCAATTTCATATGGTTTTGAGGGTTTATGCACTTTCATCAGGGTACCCTAGGGTTTAGGGTGCACTTTCCTATTATAGGGTTTTAGTGGTTTAGCCATTTTCATAGGATGCCCCAGGATTTAGGTTTTAGGCACTTTCATAGGCTACGTACCATATGCTTTAGGCACTTTCATAAGGTACCCCAGGGTTTAGGGTGCGCTTTCCAGTTATAGAATTTTAGTGGTTTAGACACTTTTATAGGATACCCTAGAGTTTAGATTTTAGGCAATTTCATACGGTACCCTAGGATTAAGACATTTTCATACGGTTTGGAGAGAGAGAGAGAGACGGCTGAGAATTATGGGTGGGAGCACGATGGGGTTTTCCGTAATGGGGGTGGAGTGGGCGGTAACTTTTCCGGAAAATGATGGAGCCGGGCGTGAACTGGGCCAAAAAACTTGACCGGCCTGTGCTTATCCCAAAAGAAAAACCTAGGAGTATTCCATTAGTGGAGAGTGAGATTTGTACTAAGTGGGTGTTCCATTAACAAAAAAAAACATTGGTTTTTTTAGATTTCAAGACTTTTTATGTGATGTATTATAAGAGAATGACTACCTTGTTTGTTTTGGATTTTGAGACCGGTTTTCTAAATTATTACTCATATTTTCCTCCAATTATTACCTCTATTTTCAAAGATTACTCTCATTTATCTCTCTATCTTTCTCCAATCATTATCTCATATTTTTTATCATTACTCTTATTTCTCCCTTTATTCATTACCCAAACCAAACACAACCGACCTATCTTGATTTTTTGAAATGATCTGATTATTTATCAGTGAAATAGGACCTCAATCATTGAGCGAGGTATACTTAAGTTAACCCGGACACCTTTTCAGAAAAAGTTCTCAATGAGATACTAATAACCATGTGCAGTATGGCAGATCGCGTGGGGGAAATTAATGGTTGAATTCATGTCTAAAATCAAAATATTTTTAGTTCAATCTATTACTAATCTATTCTTTTGTTCCGTACTTATTTAGTCAGTTTTAGTCAATGTAATCAGTTGAATTGTTGTTCATATTAAAATGAATTGAGATTAATAAGGAGTTGGTTAATGATGCTGGAACATTACTTGTTTTGAGTGTCTATTTATTTTCTATCGGCATTTGCATTTTAGAATTTAATGTGATGAGAACACCACACTCCCGGTAGGATATTGATTTTTTTATTTTATTTTTCAAAAGGAGTTTCATTGTATGAAATGTTATTAGTGTCCTTCAAGCCCTAAACTCGATATAAACAGCATGAAATTTCATGGAAAAGAAAACTTAAATCAAAGGTATAGATTGATTTTGACAAAATTCATGGGAGAATTCCATCTGAAGACACAGGGACTTGTAAATATTGAGGGACGGAGCCAATAATTTCATTACGCAGGGGTGAGCCTATATAGTTCGTAGTAAAAAATTTGAATTTTTTTTCCCTATGTAAAACTAGAGGTTTTTTTTTTTTTTTCTTGCAAGGGCGATCGCCCTACTGACACCCCCGGCTCCATATATTGCAAGAAAGTGTCTGTTGCTAATAGTTTTAAGGGTCTTAGTCCCTTGAAAAAATGAGCCCAAAATACATGTCTAGTTCTAAGACCGAGAGATAGGAATGTCTCCAGGAATGTCCTAAAGGGTCCTTGTGACATGACTCCTAACGGGATGTTTGGCTAGTGGATTTGATTTTGGGTGGATTTGTAATGATGACGGATTAGAGGGTGAATTTGTAATGAGGACGGATTTGTAATGAGGGCGGGCCCGCCTCCTAAGAAGAGTGGATTTGTAATGAGGTGTTTGGATGGTTTTTTGAGAAGGGAGATTTGGAAGGTGGATAAATGGGCAAATGACTGAATTGCCCCTAGTTTATTAATTTAATTAATAAAATAGATTAATTTTATTATAATTAGTATAAATACATAATAATTGAAATAAATACATAAATTCATTTAAACTATATTATATATTAAAAAATTATTTCCGAAGAAAAATAATTGGAATATTGCTAAAAAACAATGTTCAGGAGATGGAGACGAATACACAAATTGTCACTGATACGGTACCAGTACCGGTATGATATACACCGTTTTGAATTTCTCATAAAAATGTAAAAAATATAAATAAACTTGGCATTCACTTGCAAAACTCTATTCCTATTAGTCTAAAATGAAAATTACTAGTACTAACATTTATTACTAGTTTAAAAGAAAAATTACTACTAACATTTATTACTATAGTAGTATTTAAAAGCAAGTTGCTTTCTCCAATACCAAACGTATACACTCGGTAGGCCCGTCCATTTTGACCGATCCTTTTTTTTTTTCCTCCTCTCTCTCTCTCTCCATGGAAGGCCTCTTCCCCATCTTGCTAAATCGCCATGGAAGGTCTCTCATATCTACCAAGAATAAGATCCCGTGAAGCAAGATACATCTTCAAGTGAGATTTTTCTGAACAACATCTTCGAGCGAGATCCACCATGCTAATCGTGAAGCCGGAACTCGCCGGTAATGTCCGAAACCCACTGGAATGGCCAATTTTTTGAGATCTATTGATTAAATTGAAAAATTATCACAAAATTTGTTTTGAGTTTTGCTGTTGCTGGATGTTTTGCGATTTGTTCATTTTTCTGTTTTGGTTGATTTGGACGGGAAAGGGGTTGGATTTGGAGGGGTATTTTGGTACCCAAAACCCTCAAATCCGCCCGGATTAGCTAACGACGGGGTGAGGCCGTCGTTAGCAAATCCACCCGCAGGTGGATTCCATCTCCCAACAGTGATTTAATCCGGGAGGAGGAAAATGGTGCCAAAGAGTGGAGATGTGGTGGGACATGGAGTCATGGAGATGTAATATCTGGCCTCAAATCACCCAGCCAAACAGGCCCTTGGTTGCAAGTTTTAAGTTTGATCGAGAGATGAGTCGTATTGACTTTGCAACAATGATAATCAAGCATAATTATCCATTTAACATGGCTGAACATGAATTTTTTTAGATATTTTGCAAAATTTACAAATTATATTTTTTAATGCGTATGGAATGACATATCTGAATGACATTTATTGCAAGATAACTCTCATAACTGAATTATGAAGCTTGGACCATCAAAACTTTGGGTACACATGTCTCACTGCTCATTACATTACTAATGACTGGGAACTGAAGAAGAAAAATATTGCTTTTAAAAAGATTGAACACCTGCATCATGGATAGACTTTTGTTCAGATTTATCAAAGATTTGATATTGGAGTGGAATATTGAAAAAAATTATTTTCAATGGTTGTTGATAACGAAACAAGTAATGACGTCATGGTTAGGCTTCTAAAGACATGGTTAAAGGAGAAGTCATTGTTGTGTTTGGATGAGGCTTTATTTCATGTGCGTTGTAGTGCACGTTTTCTTAATTTGATTGTCCAAGATGGTTTGAAAGTGATTGAGAGTTTGGTATCGAAAATCTGCGATGGTGTGAGATATTTGCAACATTCTCTTCATGGAAAACAAAAATTTGATCTTGCAGAGAATGGTAGGAAAAGAAAAAGTCCCCGCGGATTTTCCTACTAGTTGGAACTCCACTTATGAGATGCTTGAAGCCGCATTAGCTTTGAAATATGCATTTTATTGCTGGGACTTAATTGACAAAAATTATGAACACAATCTTTCAAAAAATGAATGAAAAATAACAATGGCAGTTTGTAAGTGCTTGAAGATTTTTTATGATGCCACATGTCACTTTAGTGGAATTTCTTTTTCCATTTCAAATGGTTTTTTTCTTTTTTCTTATCAGATATGCAAGATTCAACTTCAACTTAACAAATGGGGGAACAAATAGTCATGAATTTCTTCATTTGATGGCTAAGCCTACGAGTCAAAAGTTTGCAAAGTACTGGGAAGAGTGTTGCTTGGCACTTGCAATTTTTGTGGTTCTTGATCCAAGGTGCAAAATGGCTGTGGTGGAATATTATTATGAGAAAGTTAATTGTACTCCTATTATCGAGTCAAGTCGTCATGTTAATAAGGTCTGTACTACATTCTCCAAGCTCTTTGATGAGTACGATAGTAGTTGTTATAGTTATTTGGAGAGTATTTCAAATGATTATAACTTAAGTCGTGCTCACTCGATCTTGGGTTCTTCCAAACAACAAAGCTTTGATAACTTTCATGAGTGGGTTGCAAAGACACATGCTTCTATTATTAGTGCACTCAATGCCGATATCAGATTTGCAGATCGGATTCGCTATTCAGATTTGGAACGGTTCATATGGAATGGGTCCATTGACAGGCCTAGCATAAACGAAGGACAGAGAAATGTGGGCATCTATATCATAAAACAAAGCGGTTTCTGCTGAAAATGTCTAGGCTTATAAACAAAAAAAAAGATCCACGATACAAAGATCAAATGCAGTATATGTTCTTATCAATTTAATATTTTCATATTAGTTATAGCCGTTAGATCATTTCTATTTCAAAAGATACGAAGAATATTCTTCAAATGAATATACCACTTTCTCTCCTCAATTTTCCATGTATCTCTATTTCAACTTTGCCTTTTAAAATGGTAACTGACACTATAGGTAGATTACATTTTTCGTGTACAATAGTCTAAGTAGAAACAAGTAGTTTATTCAAAACAAAAATGATACATACATATTATTTGTGCCACACTCTACCACACCCTCACTCACATGTGGGTGGGGACCACCCACATGTGTGTGAGGGTGTGGTAGAATGTCGCACAAAGGGTGTGTATGTACAAACCACACCCTCCATGTGTCGCGTTAGCAGGCATGCCACGTGGCGCTGGCCCCCGCCACAAAGACAACTAATTAAAAAATCTCTCTCTCTTCTCTCTCTCTCTCTCAAAACCAAACCTCCTCTCCACCGCTCCCCACCCACCGCCACAACCACTGTCACCAGTCCTCCACCAGCACCACCCCACCCACCGCCACATTTTTGTTTCTAAGCGTAAAAAGGTTCGTAAGAGGGGTAGTGTAAGGTGTTCCCAATAAGGCTCAGACACCACCATTCATTACCCAAAAATCGCTTGAAAAGGGGATAAAAATCGGTGACAATTGACAATGTCTGGAATTTTTTGTTTTCAACATCGATTAGATACCGTACAACATCTCTGTGATCCAGATCAGCAAGATCTTAACATCAAGTGAAGCATAAGCACCAACTCCTGGCCCAAGCCAGATGAACCTAACTTTTGTAATGTCTGCTCACGGCTACAAAGTCTTTGCCAATACTCTACTGGCCTCCGACGCCGAGAAAACCTACGACGACAATATCGACGGCGGATTGATGGTCTTCTGCCCCGGCGACGATGCCTTTAAGACCTTCATGCCCAAGTACTGGTGACGGTGGTTGTGGCGGTGGGTGGGGGGAGGCGGAGAGGAGGTTGGGTTTTGGGGGGTGGGGGCAGAGACGAGGGGAAGAGAGAGAAAGAAAGATTTTTGTTTTTTTAATTTTAATGTTTTTTAGTTGTCTTTGTGGCGGGACCCAGCGCCACATGGCATACTTGATAACACGACATGTGGAGAGTGTAGTTCGGAGGCGTCTCATGGGTGTGTATGTAGCATTATTGTTTATTTAATTGAGAATATATTGGGCTAGTTCGTTTGGGTTTTCAAAACCCTCCCTTGTTTGGTTTTCCCAATGGGTTTTCTACTCTTTTTCTTTTTTTGAAGGGTTTTGAAAATCGGTTCTCAAAAACCCATTTGGATTTTCATTGGGTTTTCAAGGGTTTTGAAAACCGATTATCAAAAATCCTTCCAAACAAAGTGATTAAGTTCCGACAGCCTCTATGCACGTACGTCCGTGAGTCTTATAAAATAAATAAATTAAAGAATTATAATTGCTTGGCTAGTTGTACCTACACCCTCCTCCCTAGCATTGCTCCGCAAGGCCACTGCATCACACCACAATTTGGTGTAGCCACCACACAAATTGTGGTTCGAACTTCATTAGAAATCTCAACGAACTTCAATAAAAAGTCCAGACTTGATATAGTAAATAGATTTCGGAGGTTTTCCGTTTTTAGCTAAAAGTCTAAAATACCTAAAAGTGATAAACATCCCAAAGTAGTTGATATATGTGCAAAGAATGATCCGTTTCGAAATCCGTATTTTAAGAGTTTTAGGAGTTTGGAAAAACTCACCCTTCAAACGAATTTTTTGACGAGCGCTCAAACACATCAATTTATGGGGTGTTTGAGAGCCTATTTTTCAACTTATCATTTTTAACTTTTTGGCTTTTTGGATTATTGTTAAAATGTGTTTTGAATCTGAAAGGAGTGCTTGAGAGAAATGTGCAGAATGCATTTTGCATCAGAGTAGTGTTTGGGAGAAATGTGCAGAATTCATTTTGCATCAGAGTAGTGTTTGGGAGAATAATGATGAAAATGCATTATGAATCGGTTGTTTACCATTTTGCCCTTGTTTTCAATTTTAATTTATTTTTTTGTTGGAATAATACTCTCCTCACAGTCCTTTTCTTTTGGTAATTGAAAACCTTTATATCCCAACAGATTTTGGGAACCGATAAAAAAAAAAAAAAAACATTAATACAAATCTGCTCTCTCTCTCTACCCAAAACCCATCTTTCCTTCTTCTCCGCTACAATCCGAAAAACACAAACCTTACCTCTCTCTCAATGAAACTCTACCTTTGAATCCCTTGACCAATCTACACGCAAATCACAAACAAAACACCATTCCAATCCTTAATCTGCCCACTAAACCTCTAAATCCGAAAACAGAAACCAACAACCCCAATCTCGTTCTCTCATATTTCACCCATAACCTTGATTACAAACCCTGAACTGCTCAAATCCGACTTTAAACTCCCACCCAAATTCCGTTTTCACCACCCATGGATTAAGTAATTGAACAATTTTGGCCCACAAAACATGAAGGGAAGACGGGGTAGAATGGGAGAGTTTTTTTTTTGGGAAAACGAGAATGAGAATTAGAAGTGAAAAAGGAGCCTCATAGCTCTTTTTGGATTTTGGCTTAGAATGTTGAAAATGTAAAATGAGTTTTCAGATAACAGATTTTTAGAGAAGGCGCCTAAACAAGCAGAAAGGGAAAATGGGAATGCAAAAATGCAAAACCAAGGCGCCCAAACAGGCTCTTAGTTGGATTAGGAGATCAAATGGATAGTGTAACTTGTTCTCTTTTCATTAGGGTTTTCCAGCAGATCATCCGATCCGCTCAATCCGCCCAGGCCAATCCGTCTATTAACCCATCCATGAATGTAACAGATGGTTCTAGATCGAGAATTCCTTGTCTCGCGGCTCCGGATACGATTCACGATCCGCCCAATAATCCTTCTTTAATATGCCAAAATCAGCCTGATCCGGAACCGATCCGTCAAATCCGTATCCGAACCGATCCATCCGTATGTCACCTACGGATGGTTCCGGATCTTACAAACCATAATCCGCTCTGAGTGATTCGGATCAAATCCGTATCCGAACCGGCCGGATCCAATCCGTACACACCCCTACTTTTCATACTGACACGGCATGGGTAGCCAAGAAAAGAAAAGGACAATTAGACAAACATGACGTAAAGTCGACAATCTACTTGGAAATGCTTGACAAACTAAATGGGTCCTACTTGGATTTAGGTGACTAAAGTTTCACAAGATTGATTATATTTGCGTGCATTACACTCCTTTGTGTCTACGACCTAGTCGCGGAACACCAACTCAACGTAATTAGGAAGTTACGATGCTTCCCTAACCAATAAAGCGATAGTCTCCGCAAGCCAAAAAGGAGATGAGAAACACTTGGATGCAAATAAGATACAGCTGACGTGGTGCCCGAGCGTCTATCTCGGTCGTCCATAAGTGGTTTGGACGGCCCATATTTCTCTCTCTCTCTCTCTCGCTCTCGCTCTCTAAAATCCGGACCGTCTAAAAATACTTTTGGAAGACCGAGATGTACACCGGGTACCACCACATGGTACCCAGCCGGCACCCAAGTTTTCTCCAAAAAAAAAGCGGTGGTCTCCGAGTGGAAATCAACACGACCCTTGGTCAATTTCATGCACCCTTTCTGAGCGTCCGTCATTGGTCAAGAGCACTATGTGCACATGCTCCGGTGGTTCTCATATTTACGGAGACTAACAAAAACCTTTTTCCCCATTTGACATGCCATCTTCCATTTTCAAAAGAAAGCGCTCCGAAGCCCAGATTGTCCATCTACCTTCCTATGATATCCCTGAAGTTACTTGGCCAACACACCTCAATGCCTAAGGATCTAGTTGTCCCATCCACACTTCAACCACCACCCAGTATATTGGAGAACAGCACGCCTGTTCTTTACTGCAACAAAGGGATCATATGCAAATTCAAATTACAACTAACCCCAGAACACCAAACCATTGGGACTAGGTCACAATGGCCCTGTGCCAGCTAATCAGAGTCTACGAATGTCAAATACTAGCACTAACGGACCGATGATCCCATGTTACCATCACCCAAAAAAAAACCCTTCTGAAGCTTTCATCTAATTCCACCTAAAAATACTGGAATCTGTCCATAGCCAATTTTGATAAAGCAATGCAGTTACTCCAGCAAATACTAAGAGTCCGGCTTACAAGCCATAATTTCTGGCTATCTCAACAGGTAATACAGGTAGCAAGGGAAGTTTCCACAATGCTTAGATGCCGGTCATGAAGCTGACAATCATTGCTTACTATTGGCCAATTACAATTATTGTTGTAGTATTTATTGTTATGTAGAGGTTTATACGCGGTAGACAAAACAAGAAAAAGCTTTTGACGGAAATCCTGCAGTGTGCTAGAATATCTCAAGACCACTGACAAACTAAACTCAAGCTCCAGATATTTGAAGATCCAAAAACTGAGAAGCCGAAAGAGGGAGAGACACGAGTGCAAATCTTAACACAATGGATCAGAGCAATATCGGAAGACCCATTCCCAAGTCATAAACAGAATGCTTGCACCCGAGGCTTCTTTCCAAAAAAATAACTGTCCAACACTTGCTGGAATTATTTTCAATGGTCATTCATTACCAAGAGGCAGCTTTAGGTTCTAAAATCTAGTAAATTATAGATTATAAAGTATCTTTAAGCATTGAGAAATATTTCGAGATTTTGGTGCTAACCTTTCATTGATCTGCAGAAGACATCAGCATGCATGGTTCCAACACACAAATTTCACTGCCAATGCCTTCGGTACAGAGAAGAAAACACAACGGCACCAATAGCTAACCATTGAAAGCGACAACAGCGAATTTCGGAAAATAACTTCAGAGTGATAATGCACTTGGTTCATGAGAAACCTCCCACCAGGAATCTTCGTTTAAATAACAAAGCTTAAATTACCGGTCCAACCATTTTCAGTAATCTAAGCACCTTGAACAGGAAATTTCAATTGATAACAAAGCAAAGTGAACGAAGAGGCATGTGGTGTCCCCATTAGAAAGGTCATCTAATTTCTGCTCTTTGAAGCATGGGTAGAATCAGAAGTGCCACAGTCCACATGACGGATAAAGGAATGCATGAAAGCGGAAAGTAACTATAGGAGTACCCACTTCATGAACTCTTTCATGGCTCAAAATGTTGCAACTGGATTTCCGCTGATGTGTTCAATGGCTGTTTAGTAGTCTGACTCACCTGGCATCATATAGAGCGCTCCAAATACTATAGAAAAACATAATGGGGCATTCTCCATCCAAAAAACTTACAAAAACTGACGTCTTGAAAATTACCATCGGAACTATGTAGAACCAACAAATTTATTGCAGTACAGGACTTGCTAACATTGGTCTGAAATCCTGCAGCTAACCCCAGAAAATAGGCAAAGGAAAGAGGTAGTGATACCAGAAGAACTACCCCAGACCACGTAAAGTTACATGCTGCTTCCAGATGTTGAGCCATGACAAGGACAGATTACCACACCAAAAAACTAATCATTTGGCATCAATTTCCTGACTGATGCCCAGTGTAAAGCAGTAACACCCTTGGTTCAAAACGACCATAAAGCAAAGAAAGATAGTTAATACTATTCCCATCTGCTGATCCTTCTTTTATTTAAGACAACCCAGATAAACCTATGTCAGCTTACCGATCCATCCATCTCTTTGCTAGGACATCCCCAGATTGCTCATAACTGCCATAACTAAATGCAAAAAACTAGCCCTAGTTTAAAAGGCCAATGCAAAAGGATCCCTGCCCAGAACTATGTACACCCAGCTAATCCCATAGTCAATCCATAGAACAGAAAGACATGTTTCTGGTTCATGGAGTAGCACCAAATAGATTACGTCAAAATCTCCTCCTCTTCCCCCGGGAAACATCATCATACCCATCATCACGCCATTCCTCCCCTCCGTGCCTGTAGTTTCCTTCTTGCTCTTCCATGGTTCTAGTTCGCCTAGATGCATTAAAAGGTCTACCCTTAATCCGCCCATCAAACTCCCTCTCCCTCAAATCGTTTCTTTCAAGGAACTCCGGATCAGCTTCTGGACAAAACCTAAAAGGCCTAGGGGGGCCATCCTCTATATGGAAACGGAAATTATCTGCGTCAGCACCATTATTATAAGGAGGCCTAAAGTTACGAACTGGTCCCCTTCCCTCACCACTCTTTCTCCTCTCATCACCATTTCCGTCACCACCAAGCTCATGAAATCTACCAAAATATTCATCGCCATCCGCCCTCTCTCGAGGATCTTGAATATCTAATCTCCTCGTTCCCCTAGGTAAAACCTGGTCAGGTGGGCTCCTCCTGTTGGGCATAGCAGACCTCAGGTGCCCATGGTCTCTTCCAGAATCCATATCCCTCAAATCATTACCAGGTCGAGAAATATAAGGAGGAGACCTCATCCTCTCCCTCCTGTAGTTATTCGCTGGAGATCTCCCATGAATTAACTCAGGAAGCCCATTAAATCCATCAGGGGATCTTCTTCTAGGAGATGACCATGGGCCAGGGGAACGAGTCCCGGAGCGAATTGGAGATTTAGACCGAATTCGAGGAAGACCCCCTCTTCGTTGGGCAGATGAAAAGTTTCTGTTCCCTCTGACAAACTGATTATCCACTCCATCGAAGGAATGTTGGGGGCGTGTAAAAACAGGATTATCCATGCTATTATCATCTGGTAAACCTCTCATAAACTTGTCACCACGTCTGAGCCCAACCATGTCTGATCTATCTTCTCCCATGTGCCTACTTGGGCTAATATTTCTCGGGATTCTTCGGACCATTTGATTGCCACGTGTTGCGGGCCCATCCCTACCTCCAGGAGAGTGCCTCCTTGATAATGGATGGCGAAACGAAGAAAATTCGTCATTCATTGGCTTCCTTCCTCCACCCCTGCCAGAACCAATAAAAGCACCATTTGGTGCAGCACCAATAAAACCACGACAATCAAGCTCCCCATCAGGAGGAGCACGCTTATGCCTGGAAAATCGATAATCAGATGGACCGTTGTAATTCTCTGAAGGGAAGTCGCGGTCAGAATCCCAATTACCACGTTGAGCATCCGAACGGCCAGAAGCCCTCCCTCTTCCACGCATGAAGTTTGGTCTAGAATTTCTGAAAGACTGATCTTGAAACCTATCTCTATTATATTTGCGCGGACCATCATTGTAGATCTCATCTCTGGAATGCAAGAAAGAGAAAAGAAAAAAATAATAATAATAATATAGCAACCCTGAAAAACAAACAAAAAGAAGCACACAACAAAAGGCAAGCAGTTGGGAAGGATTTTCTCACCTATTCCCGCGGGGATTCTCTCCGTCAAAATCAAAAAATCTCTCTCTTCCAATTCGTGATGGAAATGACCTCCCTTGAAAAGGCCTTGTTTTGCAAGGAGAGACATTTGTAGCTCTAGGCAAAGTAATTATCCGGCTCCTGTTACCTCCAGTGTTGGCATCTTTAGAAGCAGCGTCCACATTTAGAGATACATCGGTCTTGGGCAGAGTCGAATCGGCTTTTTCCAGAGTTTCAGTTCCTTCAGAATTGTCATGTGCAGCCACACTACTTTGGCTACCAGTAGTATTAGCTCCAGCAGATAACTCCATTTCATAACCCTTCTGAACATCTTTCCCTCCTACTTGATCATGTAGCTTCCTTGGATTATTGTTTATGTGACTCTTCTCTTCGGATCCCGTTCCTGCTAAGCCAACTGTCAATGAACCATCACAATCTTTCATTTGATCCATCTTCATTGAACCATCTTTATCTACACCTTGCTTGGCTTTCTCATTGATGACCGCACCAACACACTCTTTGATGTGCTCGTCACTTGTCTCACAACGATCTTCCAGTTTTCTTTCCTCTTCATTGACCCCACATTCCATGGTAATGCCATCACAAGGAGACCCTATGTCCATGTCAGAATCACCAAGGTTATCATCTTCAGCTTCTCTTTTCTCAACAATAGGTCCTTCAGCAGAATTATGCAATAGTTGTTCTCGTAACTCACCGTCTTCATAATCCTCATCATCTTCGCGAAATTGTCTCCCCCTTCCATCCCCCGGAGCGGCTAGAGCATGGTTACCATCTGACTCTGAACTATAAGAATCTTCCTCGAGCATATCAGTCGATATATTGAATTTTTCCTCATCACTCACGGTTCCCTCAACATTTCCATGTGCATCTGTAGGATGGTCATTTGTAACTTTTTGTCCAGGCATCACAGTTTGTCTAGAAGTCCCAAAATCCTTGATAATCAAATCTTTTGCACCCAAAGTTTCTGTGATCCCATCAGATACATTCGATCCTCTACTTTGATGATCTACATACGTAACAACAGTTTCTGAAGCGACCTGATCAAAATTATTGCATCTTTCATGTTGTGTCACAGTATTACAGCAGACTTCTTTAGTAGAACAGCCAGCATGTTCTGGTAGTTTTGACGTATCCCCACTCATAGATAACTCTGTTGAACAAGTAGGCAACCCTGAAGGACATGGCTTCTGGGGATTTAAAGGCATCACAAGATTGGAGGAACAATTCTTCTCAGCTTGTGCAACCCTTCCATCTGATTGGTAAGATGTCTCTTTAGCTTTTCTTTGTGTTTCCTGATTCTCCTGAACTGGCTCAGATTTTACTGGCACCTGTTCAACCAATTTGTGTGGGCTGGTAGTTGACATTTTAAGAACTTCAAGACTCTGCTTCTCAACCACTTCACGCTTAACATTTCTAAGATCCAAAGATCTCTTAGGATCTCCCCTTGCTTCGGCAAGATAGTGTTTAGCACTCTCGTCATGTGATTCTAATTTTACCGGCCTACAACCAACAGAATTAGGGTTTCCAGGCAATAACACTTCAAGAAAATTTGAACTAGGTTCAATGCTGCTTGATGCAACTTTAGCTACTATACCAGAAGTTTCTCCACTGAAATTTGTAGGAAGAGAAGGGGTACCCAATCGTAGATGGAGGGAATCATCAGGTTTATATTGCTTGCTAGCACCTAATGACGACACAGGCAAATAGGATCTTTGCCCAGCCGCACCAGTAATTGGTTGCGCCAGGTCAGCACTAGCTCCAAATATTTCAGCTGAAGGTATAGTAGACCGATGCACATCACGTGAACCGTCAATTGCATTTGATAAAACATCAAAACTAAGAGCTCCTTGATCTGCAGTAGTAGTAGCATCACCAACAGAACTCTCCCAAGCATCCATAGTAGTATTGAGATCCCAATTAGATCTGTTAGCAGGTAGCCGAGCTCTATCATCATCCACTTTATTATCGATAATGGGTTTCCCCTTGCCTAAAGACAAAGAGAATGAAGGAGAATCTACTTTATCTGGTATCAGGAATCTCTGTTCACAATTTTGACCTGCCAAAGATGGAATAAGAGGTTCCTTCAGCCCTAACGACAATTCAGCATTCCCTATAACTGTAGAAAGTTCAAGTTTGCATGCCCTTTCAGCTTTCTGATTGACAAGTATTCCCTTCCCATTATTGAGGGCAAGTCCTTCATTAGGTGCTAACTGCAGCTTGGTATTCTCTGAAATCGGCTTCTTTTTGTTGTCCATATTATCCACAGGACCTGAGAAAATGGAGAGGCTTGGCTCTTCAAGTTTAACCCTAGGGAAGTTAACAATGTTTTGAACTGGGTAGAAGTTTGTATCTGCAGGGCTCTCCTTCATCTCCTTCGAAAAAGAACTTTTGCTCGCATCAGATATCCCAGGAGAATTTGTGACAATGCTAGCATCAGAAAGGGAAGAGTCCTGGGTTGGCCCAAAAAGCTCTTTGTGTGGAGTATAATTTTCCGCATGAAGCGGAGATGGTTCTGGAGGTGGAGATGAGTTATTCTTGACCAATGGGAACTTCCTTTTCTTGATAGGTACACCTGTAGAACAATTACTAGATTGCCGGGCAATGACCACAGTCTGCCAAAAGAAGAGTAATAAATCAATCAAGAAACAATATTATTTTAGCGTCACCTAACCCTTCTTAGCAATACCATAGAAATAAAATAAACACCTTATCTTCGCTTCCTGAAACAGGCATGACTTCAATATCTGCCAATCAATTAGCTCCAATATCCCTCTTCTATAAATATTAATACCTTAACACATGCCCTGAAACTTGTTTTGCAAAGTTATCTTTTTACACACCCACATGAAGTCTGTTGAGACTAACTGCCGGTCTGTCCTGGTAGAAAACTTGGCAATCTTCAAGTACTTAAAACAGACGGACCGTGAGCATCCTGTGGTGCAGAAGAAGTAAACAACAAAAAGATATTATCAAGCCACAACTAAAACCATACTTAAAACACAAAAGCACAGACCCTATGTTTCAGGTAGGTACGACATACAAATTCTGATGGATTTCTTAACAACATACAGCTGATTGCAAGCGGCAAAAGGAGTACATAAAGAATTTCACCATCAGCCAAACTGTTCTGGATATTCCTTATCTCTCTCCTCTTATTCAAATGCCAACACAAATCCAAAATATGAATGAAAAAACACTTGAAACATGGTAGATATCCCATCATTAAAGCATTTATTCTTCACTGCGTGTTCTTTATTCAGGTGCTCAATACAAAATGTGTCTTTCTAACGATTAGAAGAAGACACATGGTAGCTATTTAAGTAGATCCTCAGAATAGCTGAACAGTAGCAGTTCTTAATGCAACCTCCTATATCAAACTCAGGAAGACCAAATCCCAAAGAGAATTGCAATTGCCAAACAAACTTCAGACATAATAACATGTTCGAATAGCCTTACCAATAAAGAAAAAAAAAAAAATCTTTACCAAAAAAACATGTTCGAACAGCAAAAGCAAGCTCACCATTCCATTTTAAGAAATTCATCTGTTAATGTCAAGTCAGTTTACACAATCACATGAAAAGGGAAAAAAAAATCTTCTGACTGATATTCACTAGGACAAGTTACTTCCCTCATGATCCATTGATTAAATCCAATATTTTCACACCCATCTTAGACTCAAACAACCCACAACAATTAAAGCCACAGAAAACTCCAAAAGATTGGTTCTTTTTCTGGGTAATACCCACCCCCTTAAAAAACAAGTAGATCCAAAAGTAAACCGGAAGCTATAAGACACCAATCATTTAGTCAACGAACTGCTTGTCACCAACACATAATCATCGGACAGAAAAAGAGGAAATGCATCAAATACAGAGTGAAAGAACAACCAAACAAAAATCAAATATAATACACATATATACACAACCAAGTGATCTAAAATTCATGAAAAATAAGGGGTAGAGATTATCATCAGATCCAAGTCCATCTCAACTCACTAATAGTTAAAGCTACAGAGAAAACTACAATTTAAAACACAAAACCCCCCCGACCCCCAGCAAAAAAAAAAAAAAAGACTTGCCCCACTGAAAAAAAAATTACTCTTTTTATGGGTAAAACTAATTATTTAACCTTAGGAACAATTAGATCCAAAAGCTAACCAGAACCAAAGATACAAATCATTTGGTCAACGCAGACAACTGCAAGAGAGAGAGAAGGGAAAAAAAAAAAGACATGAAATAGATTGAGACGCAACAAGTACATAACCAAATCAAATATATACTCGTATACAGACACAAACAAGTGAATCTACAAATACATATCATCCATTGATAAAGGATAGAGATTCTACCATCAGATCCAAGTCCATATCAACTCAAAAGTGAGGGGAAGATCACAGAGGAGCACACATGGTACTTCACGGTCACAGATCGAAGTAAAAACTGAACAAATTCCGATCCGATGAACGAATTACCTGAAAACAAATCTGGAGTGTGCAGAGGAGAGAGAGAGAGAGAGAGAGAGAGGATTGGTGGGGAAAGTAAAGAATGGAGGGAGCAATTTAGCTGTGCTTTGGTGGCTTATTGATTAGGGTTTGTGATGAGTGGGTGGAATCCATTATTGATTGATTGGGGTTGGGGGTCCTTAAATTATTGATTTTTTTGACTTCTTGTTTGGTGTGGGGCCCACAAGGGTGTGGTGGCGGGCTTCTCACGCCAGCGACCGCGTGATAACGACGTGAAGTGACGACGCGTGCAATGGTTTGATCCTCGAAATCCGTGAGACGTGGTCCAAACTACGGGCCGGCATCGTGGGGCCTTTTCACACGAACAATGTTATATGTACCGACCACGTACTGACGGCGTCGGTGACCCTGTGTGGGTCCCAAACGGTCAATCTGAGCCGTTTATCGTGCTCAAAATTAAAATCCGAGTGGGTCTGCACAGAAATCAAGGCCATTAGATGGCTGTAAATGCTTGATTCAAAATCACCTCATTTCGTGCAAAAGTGTTTGCACGAAATGAGATGATTTTGGATCGAGCACTTACAGCCCTCCAATGGCCACGATTCCTTAATTACCCACTCGGATTTTGATTCTAAGCACGATGAACGGCTTGGATTGGCCGTTTGGGACCCACACAGGGGTTTTCGGCGTAATCGGTACGTGGTCTGTCCTCGTTTGGTCGGTACTCATATATTTACCGTTTCCACACATAGAGAAGACTTTTTCACCTTGTTCGGTTTGGGTTTCATATTTGGGTTTTGAGTAGAGAGAAATGAAATGAATAATTAAAAATTAGGTGTAATGATTAGAGAGAAATGAGAATAATATTTAAAAATAGATGTAATGATGGGAAAGAAATAAGGGGATGATTGAGTAATAATTTAGACCCAAACCGAAAAAAAATAAACAAATTTGAAAATTCCGTGGATTCCAATAAAAAAAAATTCCAGTAGGCGGCTTAAACTACGGCCTGGTTTTCCATTTGCTAAAATGAGAAATTCATAAAATCAAGTGAGTGATTTTAGCAAACAAGAAAATCGGGTGCTAAAATCAACCCATTTTAGCAAAGGAAAGTGAGTTGATTTTAACGCCTAGTTTCCTTATTTGCTAAAATCACCCACTTGATTTTATGAATTTCCCATTTTGCTAAAATGGGAAACTCGTGTTGGCGTCTACAAAAGGGTGAAAAAGCTTCAAACACAACGAGGATCTTCCAATCCGATTGTTTCCAAATATTTAAGCTGTGTTTGGAAAATAATGGTGGGGGAAGAGGAAATAAGGGAGAATAGTGAGAATTTAAATGAAAATAAGAATATTTATTTTCCCTCCATAAACTCCAAACACTTCATTATAAACCATATTACTCAGGGGTGTGTCACTAACTTGGTTTTTTTAGTCTTTTTGATTTTTTTATATGAGAGCTCAAAAAATGCGTTGGCTTTTTCTGGTTTTTTATGTGATGTATTGTGAAGGGATGACCTATTTCGAAAAACGTAATAAGCTGACTTTTAGCTTTTTGAGTTCGTGGAACGGAGTCTCAAAGTCAACTACTCCATATTATGCACTTTTATTTTTGGTCAGGTGAGGTGATCCCAAAAACAATCCATTGCTGAGGGAAATTGATCCGGTGACTTTGCATGGTAACTGATAAGTCCCGCCAAGGTAAGTTGATTAATCCGAGCAATAAAAGTTATCATATTCACCTTTAGACTTCTACATTGCTTGTGAATTTGTAGATACATGTGATGTAATGTGAGCATAGACTTCTCCAACGGCCGGCTCGGGAGTCTTCAAAAATCTTTGGCAAATTCTTTTTTGGAGTTCTTTTTATTTATCTGAACCTGCTTTAGCATTTTTAATATATAAAAAAAAAATCGATGGGTTAGAAATTGGAATAGGGAAGAAATCACATTTGTAGTACACAAAAGATTTGGAAAAAAAAATAAAAAATCTTCATGACTTTAATTCGCTTTCTTTAGTTTATATTTTGGTTCTTGTTACAACGAATCGGAGAAGTAGCAAAATACTGTCATTTCATATTCCTTTTTCTTTTTTTTCTCTTTTTTTTTTCCTAAAGGATTCTTTGCCTTGCTCGTGAGTAAATTACATTCGACTTGTCCCTAGGGTTTAGAATATGGCTTCCTTCTGGATGGAAATCTGGAATACATTTTGCTTCACAATCAAACATAACTTGGTGAAAAGAAAAATTGGTTTCATTTATGTAGGTAAATTGGTTTCATTTGCGAAACAATTTCGACTATTTTGCTTCTCAAATATACATTAATTAATTGTAAGAGGTCTTCCCATTTACTCTACCATTGCAGTTGATAGATAAATAAGATGAAGAGATGCTACTCTCTCCGTCCCAAAAATTTTGGCCTACTTTCCTTTTTTTGTTGTCCCAAAATTAAGGATCAATTTAAAATTTTCAACAAAGAAAAGTTGGTAAATTTCATTTTTGCCATTGAGAATGAGATGCTTTGAACAATCAAAACAATGAGACAAAAAAAAAGAAGAATTGAAAATTTTAAAGTTTAAAGTGTGTTTTAAAATTTTGAAAAAATTCTCTAATTACATTGGCGGCAAGATTTTTCGCTTTCTAAAAAATAATTTAAATTCAAAACTTGATTAAACTCCTATTTTATTAGTGTCAACTAATGAGTGGCAAAACTTGAAAGTAACAAGTTTTGGGTAACATTGTGTATTATACATTAAATGTTGAAATTAAAAAGTAAGGCCAATTTTTTTGGAACGGAGGGAGTATATAATTAGAAGACCCTACCTTAATAAGTAGTACTTAAATATCTTCACAGGAGAGTGAAAAGTAGGCTAGCGTACGTGTAGGTTAAATTTCACGGAGACCCCTCATCTTTACTCATTTTCCACGGAGATCCTGTAACCTTTAAAAGCGTCCCAACTCACCCCCTAGCGTATGTGTTTCGAAAACGAGATATGATTAGAAAGCTGTCTCCAAAATTGTATGGAAGGAGTTCATAAGGGCGTTTGTTTCACGAGATTACTAATGAATGGAATGGATATACAGATATACAATCCGATCCGACTCATAGTGATAGGATTAATAATACGCTCCGTCCATCGTTTCATATATCTCACACTTGGTAGGATTAAAATCAAATAATGGACATATGGCTACTTGGATATTTAGTAGAATCTGATGTTCAAGAACCATATACGAGCATAAATATCCATTCAAACATCAACAAATGTGTGAAAAATGGCACGAAACTCTCTCTCTCTCTCTCTCTCTCTCTCTCTCTCTCTCTCTCTCTCTCTCTCTCTCTCTCTCTCTCTCTCCACAGTGATAGCGATAGTGGGTTAGTTGTTAGTAACTTACTACAGCCGGTCGATGTTGCTTCATCAACTCGAACATGATACCACTCCCATGGGCACTAAGATATGCCAATGAGGACCTAATCCATTTCATTTCCACCTTTAAGCTTACTATTTATACGTTCAGTTGACAGGTACTAACCAATAAGTCTATAGAAAGTACCAGAGACTTATTCAGGTAAACTAACAACAGGAAAGCAGTACTAGGTACAAAAACAAGTCTTTTGAATATGTACGTATGGTAGGTCTCAAGCCATCAATAGAGAAGCTAATTCAGTGAGATGGAAGGAGACCCTAACTTCATAATTAAAATGTACAACATACCAGAGCTATGTGGATTCATGAAATATACGCCTTAACAACTTCCGAGTAGTTGCAGACTAGACCAGTCCTCGGACAAGTGATCTTGCCGTTGTTCTTCTTCGCCATTTCTTCAAGAGCCTGCCAAGGCAAAAGAGACGTTAGAAAAAGGAAAAAAGAACTTATCGTATATATAAATGATAAGGGTGTGATAGTATATCTCGGAACCAAAACCAAACACTCGTTCGGCAGCAACACTCTTCCAAAACTGTTTTTGAAGACAAAAACAATCATTGTTTCAGGTCTTATTCCTCATTTGCGGAATAAACTTCAAGAATTTGATAATATCTTTCTAATGTTTTCTCCAAAGTAGGTTCCTTTTGAAAAAATAAACTGAAAACCAGTTTTTAGAACCGTCAACCAAACAAGTTTTTGGTGTTCAAGAGAATGAAAACAAGAAACAAAAACTAACCAAACAGGGCCTGTTAATTAAAGTTAAAACAGTTGAGAGGAGGGATGAGGAACGACAAATGCAGCAGTCAAGGAAAAAGGTGTAGTCGTTGGGGGCAAAACGTACAGTCAACTTGAGGGGGCTTGAGAAATTAAAAACTGAATCAGGTTTCAGGGACAATTTAGCCATTAAAAATAGCAGTCCACAGCTACAACGAAGATCAACAACCAACCTTAGTGCTGTAGACATAGCCGTTGGGTAAGACTAGTGGTGGGTTCTCCGTGTCCATTAGCTCTTTAGTTATGTAGCATACAAGCTTTGAATGATGCTGCTTTGAAAATGGTAAAGGCTGTGCTAACTTGCGGAAGCTCTCTTGTGACAAAGGGTCTTCTTTGGTGCAATCATCTTCATAGCAGAATCTAAATCAGGTCAAGGTAAACCACGGATTCAAATACCAAATACAACATGAAAATCTGAGTATTAAATTCTCTAGAGCAATTACAGAACTAGTCAATAACATCGAATGATCTGATTATAAATCCAATGTTAAATTGGATAAACATTGCAAACTTGAAGATCCCCAGACGGAAAGAAAAAACCATCTTTGTAACTCTTAGGGAAGACTGGAAAAGAATTTGTTCATCCTCACCAAAAAGAGGGTGAACAAAACCTTCACTAATATTGGTTGAAATGGTGTGGGTCCACCAAAAATGGTGTGGATTCCACCACGAAGTGATGTCATGCTTACCAAAAAGTGTATTGATTCCGTGGAGCCCACACCATTTCAACCAATCAGGGCGAGGGTTTTGTTCACCCTTTTTTGGTGAGGGTGAACAAAAAAATTTCCGGAAAGACCTGCCATGCGTCAAGCATCTGATTTCATTTTTCAATCCCCATAGTAACGTACTTGAGGCCCCACAAACCTTTTGAAATTTAGCCATGGAAGATAATTTAGTGAAAGTGTCAGATATGAATAACTGAATGTGGATACGGAGTTTTCAAAGCAGACAGGCCTGCTTGCAAGTAAATATTCAGCAAGGGCTCAAAGGTCATCCCATATATTTTGCAGAATTCCTGCCTGAATTGGTCTACTAGGTAATCCCATTGCTTTGGTTCAAATAAAACCTGAAAATCATTACACAAAAGTACGATTAACTGTACATCACCAAACTATTAAGGCATTAGCTTCAAAGCAAAGGTAAACCACAGATCAAAGGAAGTAATGTCTAGGCTTGTTCGTCAACAAGCATGAAACTAAGTTACAAGCAGCTGCTGTAATGGATAGGCAAATTGGTATACAACCAAGCACCTAAAAAAGCCATTCTTACCCATTAAAACACAGCAAGTGCAAGCAAATTCAACCACAGAACCTTCTCACAAAGCATCTACAGGAATGCTGACAAGTGGAATGTCGCATGAACATGTGCACAAATGAATCAAATTTCACACGGATGCAAATGAATTATGACATAGGTTCATCATATACATTGTAAATTTATGAGACTTGGCGACAGTTTCCTAACTATATGAGAAACTTTTAGAGACTGAAGCCATCACAAGGATGAGACATTATCATGTAATACTCATAAAAGATGGAAAATCAGAGAGAGATCACTTCTTAAAACTGCTGATGTGGAGGAAGGGCCATTCACGGCCACACATAGCTACATAAGGAATGAGGATATGGTTCACCTTGTATGTAGCACAATCAGTGCTACTCTTAAAAGCCAGGGTAGCCATGACCCGCTGCAGTTCTTTCATATGGGTAGTTCCCCATGGTGCAAGGTACTTCCGGGCATATGCAATAGCTCGCAAGTTGTTTTCAGCTCGAACCAACTCAATGAACTCTTGAAGTCTGAGCTGGAATTCGAATTTGCTCTGTAAGGAAAATAATAGGGCGTCAAACCAGATTGCATAACATTACTTACCAGCGAAAAAAGGCAAGATTGTATAATGTTTATAACATCATGTCATGCTACATAACACCCACCTTCACACCCCGCAAAAAACACAAAAATAATGATATACTATGACTGACGATTTTAAGTGTTGGGAGAGATTTCAAGAACAGCATCTGACAACATTAAGATAAGTTGAAAAGCATCACTATAAGAATAATGCATCATGATATGGTCTTATGAACTTGCTATTGTCCACTCCAAGCAAAATAGCTAAAGATATAGTTCACTTGAACAATGCTCGACTTTATTTAAAGATATAGTTCAACTGAACAGTATTTGATTCTCCAAAAGGAAAAGCTACTGAAAGGTATCCAGATGCTTGGATCCTGTATGGACTTGGTCTTTTGACTACTTGCTTCAATAGCATTGTCATGTCCTACAATCAAGGTTTTGAATACTGTACCGGACAGAGTACCGTTTTTTGTTACTAATAGGGTACGTACCAGTACCGGTACAATAACGGTTACCATTCCAGATTCCTTGTTCTAACTATATAAATACCAACAAAATAATATATTTGGCTAAAATTTTAACTTCCAGTTATATAACCAACTGGTATTAATGATGAAAACTGAGAGAAAACTTATACTTGAATAAAAGAGCACAACAAAAATAAAGGAAATAGGAGTATGCTAAATTGCGGTGTGCTACACAATACATTAACTAATCTCAAAAAGTGGTGTCCAATACTATTGTTTCTCCCCCACAGATCTTGTCTTAAACGGAAAGGCCATTGAACTGGTTTTGAAGGGGCGAAGTCTGAAGGAGACTTTAACATATGACAACTCAGTCAGAACTCCAAAACTGTTCCTGTCCCGATCAATGCTAAAAAAAAACGCAGATCTTCTCTGGAATACAACTAAGAGACCAGATCTGGATCTTCGCTCCCAATCAATGCCCAAAGCACTACCAGCCGGTACAGTACGGGATTTACAACCTTGCCTACAATAACCATCTAACTTGGAACTTCTCTATACAAGATTTTGTCTTCACGCTTGTACATGCAACAATAACTATGATGAATGTCCTACAATTCATTGATAATTCAAAACATATTTCTCTTTTTCTCCAAGTATTGCCCACAAAACATCCGACCTGCGACTGACGGACCGAAGTGGTACCAGGATAGCATCTTGTGTTCTTGGTGAGCCACCCCGAGAATGTTACAAAAAAAGAGTGTCTTAAAACAAGAAAAGAGGAATAAAAAAGTCTAATTTCCCCCTTCCGACAAAGGAGGCCAAGAAATAGCCAAAAAGGGACAAAAATAGAGTATGTGAGTTGCCGATGAGATTTGCAACTCACCAAAAACAAGTGAGTTTGAATGAATCAAAATCTAAAATTGTGAACTAAATTACATGCATGTCAGTTTTGAGAGAGGGTCCAAAACTTCCTTTGCAAGTGCTGATATAAAAATGCAGGAATATGCACCATTTCACCTCCTCCAAAGAAACCTCCACTAAACAGATATTTTTTTTATCTGCTCCACTAAACAGATATTAGGCAGTTTTTATTTTTTCCCACTCAATAAATAGCCAGCATGTACTGGAGACGACCAGTTGAAGACCATGGCATAGCTCAAATGACAAGGCTTGCCAACTGTTCACGCTAAACACATCCGCATAGCAGTCAGTCTCGACCAGTTGAAGACCATGGCATAGCTCAAATGACAAGACTTGCCAACTGTTCACGCTAAACACATAGCAGTCAGCTATAATGGTTACTAAACATATCACAAGTAGCCAGCTATAAGCCTACAACTATATTCCTCATTAAGCGGGCATGCTAAACATCACATATTCCACTACTCGCCGAAGTGTTTGACATGATCACGGGAAAACAAGGACCTCCCTTTGTTTTGAAACCAATTTCCTGCTTGCAAATGGCTATTCCGTATTGTCAGCTCAACCAGTATGTAGGGAGAACCTTAATCACATGATTCGTGAGACAGAGAAGGAAATTTGGGTGAAATTTGCGGATACTGTTCACAATTCCCGGTTGGGGCCAACGAATTGCTATAAAGCTACAAATTGGAAGATGACATGAAAAGCAATGCACATAAAGCATGCCTCGGAGGTGGTGTCTTTCTTCTGAAGGGTGTCATTCAGCCGTGTTAATGTCTGGAAGCACTTTTGCTTTGAGAATTGAACCATGCCACCATTAGCTTCCACATATCTGAGTTTTGTACAAATAATACTATTTGTATACTAATCTGCTACTTTTAACCACTTTTTACAAGAATTACATACAAAAAATAGAGAGAGAATGCTATAAGATAGAACATATATGCATATAGAACTAGTTATTCGTGGCTGTAAATTAAAAAGATCAAATAACTTTTTTATGACGAAGAACAAGCTAATTATATATTTATTCACAGATTTTTATAAGACACTCTGAAACACTCTCGTTCTTAGAGAATTTTAGAATAACTGCTGTTTTGCGCTCCCACTCTCACACCACGAAAAACACTTTATGTGACTTAGGGCAGAACTGTTTGACCTTTCTGCCCTATAAACCACCTATATTTTTTTAAATACTCTTTCTGGAGACCAAGCTACGTTCGTTGATAGCAGTCCCTTGGCCAGAAGCCTAGACCTCTAAGTTTAATAATTAATACCCATGTCCTACATATCTTCTAAAACGCCCTGTACATCTATGGAGTTAATCACAATCTTTTTCTGTTCAGTAGTCCTTGAACATTAATTTCTCACTTCCAACGCTGTCAACAGTCAACCATTAGCACCATTTTCCTCCCAGTTGTTCACATCTGCACCTCCTTGTTCTGATTCAAAAGTTCGGCCTTGAATCTCTTCAAGCCTACCTGTATTGATGAACTATTAGGAGTCAAACTGTTGAACCTGCAGTCTTCCCGAAGTTTTTTACGCCCCAACCAAATTCCCAGTATACGTTCAATAGACTGCCAAACAAGCATCTCCTTCCTAGAACTAATATCTGGCAGAAATAGTTTATTCCTGTTTTCTTTCATAAGCCAGATGGTAGCCGTCCAGCGGCAGCTGTCGTGTGTGATCACCTGATTCAATACTTATGTTGTTAACGTTAAATATACTATAGCTGATGCATTGGGAAGGGTATTGTTTGATGCCGAGAAAATCACATAAAAACCAAACCCATGGTCTTCAATAACGTTAACTAAGTACGAAAACCGTGCCCACGCCCGTCACTAGGTTCATTGAATGCCAAGTTGCAAGCTGTGGTAGGAACCCCAATGGTTTCCTTGCTATAACTTTTTCTTCACTCAACTTTGATATCTTCAAGACCAAGTGAGCCACCAACAAATGATCTCTTTATCTGCTGTAGAAACAACCCTTTTGAACTCAACGAGGTCCAATAATTTCTCCGGAGTCCAGATCAAGGTTTTAATAGCTATCACTAATGCTCTTTTCACATATGAGAGAAAGCTAATGGCATCAAAACAACTAAACAGTTAAGTCACTTCGGTTCTTCAACCTTTCACGCAAGTGTAAATTCAACATGGTCATGAACATTTTGCAGCTATTGTTAAATAACTAGCAAATATTTTTCCTTGGAGCCTAGCTGTCGGCAGTTTTCTCCGGCCAATCAATCTGAAGCAGGGTCTCAGGTGTTCTACTGATTTCCAGTCCACTTATAATTCAAGCAACTACCAAAATGTGATCCTTTGCAATTGGAATCACTGAACTTTCAGAAACAGCACAGCATCCCATGCATCTCACAAGACACCATTTTCTATGTCAAAACCCCCATGCAACTGCATTTAGCACTCAGGATGCAGAAATACCTCAGATTGTTTCCAGATTCCCGAGAAAAGCTCCTAATTCCCTGCCTCATTTTATTAGTAGAACAGAAGCTACTTTAATTTGGGATTCAGGTACAAATATATGATGGTCAAGTACCTCAAGAAGGCCCTCAAATGCCCACGCAGCAACTTTAGAGAATCATTCAAATTTATCACTGAATCCAATAAGCCCCTTGTCTTTTGAGATTGAGGGTGCATTGCTTTACTTTCCCAACTATTAGTCTAGTAGTTAATAAGCTTTCCCCAAGTTACTCCACACCAATCCATCAAAATTTCTTCAAATGCCAAGTGTTTCCATTTTCCCCAATTCACTAACAAAGATCCCAAACTTTAGAAAAAAGAAGTTCATCCTAGCTTGATTGCAGGTGTTCATCATTGCCTGATTGCTGGTGTCATTATCAGCACAGCCATCGTCGTGGAACCAATGGCACTTGGAAAACCATAACAATACATCATACAAGAAAAGCTACCTTAATAAATGGACTCATACAGTGATGTGAACCAGGGGCAGTCAGAACTCAGATCGATGAGTATCACACAATGTGGATGATATGCCCAATATGATGTTTGATTCTATTTTTCTAAAACAATATTCATCAATTTGTTCATGTTAACAATTATAAAAAAGCCACATACAGTTGTGAATATCTGATAATTCCAAAGAATGAAATGGATGTCTAGCTGTTTTAAAAAGGTAGAAAACTTGACATCTTCTTTCTTTTCTTGTTTAACTTCAAAAGCATAATGCATGTAGCTCAAACAAAACATCATAGTGTGGAATTCTACATAATACCAAATACAATGTTCACGGAGAAGTGCATGCTAATTTGCGCAAACATTTGCCCGCAAAAATTACGACTGTGAGGAAATAGAATTTGAATCCCTCCTTCTTTCTCTCTCTCTCTGTCTGACACACACGCAGAACCAACAAAAAAAATATGTCCAAATTCTTCATCAAAGTCCAAACTTTATATTGTTAGCGCAAAATATAACACCAATGCATTTCAACAACTCATACTGGTTGTGAACTGGAACGCTCTTTCACCACTAAGCTTGTTTTGGGGTAAAGGGATAAATTAGTAGTAGCTAACTTGAGAGGGATAAAGAACATTAGTAGTAGCTGACTTGAGAATGGAGATAGAGGAAAACCTTAGACTTCTTCAACCTAGACTTGTTATCAGTACACCAGGCTAGTGCAGCAGCAACCTCTTTATTTTGAAGGGCATCAATCACCTTTTTTGCTTCATTAAACACGTCAATATCAACAAGATCCTGGTTCAAAAAGATCAAGATTAGCCGGCATAGCATAGAGGATATGAGAGAGAAGACCGTGTACTTTTTAAAGACCATAAACATCCAGTAATTTGCAAATCATGATGAATAGCAGCTAATGTATTGCCATTCGGGACTTGGAATAGTCAACAAAAAAAGGTAACCAAAGAGTAATGATACACGGCTGGTGGAAGCTAATCATTCGTCTTCTCACTTGTCTCATGGACAGACCTGCGATTCCGGGAAAAAAATCCTTTTTCCCTTCAACCAAATAGGCAAATACTGCCTTACAGTGGCTACTTTCAAAAAGGAATTTAAAGAGGATAGGATCATACAGTTTCTGTTGACATCGGGATATAATAATTGTCCGTGGAGGAGCATTTGACAGGTCCAAAGAAAGATGCAATGGATGGTTCCATGTGTACAAAGTAAGTTTTGCAGATGTGCTTTAGAAGTGCTTGTTTCTTGGAAAAGTATTTGAAAAGTCAAGGACTCTCTTTTTTGTTTGCAGAGAGCTTTCAGAATATTGATAAATTGAGCAAGAGAGAGATAACGTTCCCAAATGGTATCACAAATATAGAATGGCACAAGCAATAGTGAACAGGTAGTAACATGGTTATGTGGTTAGAAAGCTTTTGAGCATGCTTTAACAAAAATTGGAGGAAAAGTAATAGGCGCACATTGTGAAGGTTGAGCAGTCAGTACAAAAAAAAGGGAGGTTAATGTTGGGCTACGGGCAACTTTTTCCATTGGTGTCCCTCGTGGTAGGGCTTTGAATCACTGAAACATCCTATTGGCCTCCCTAGATGCACTGGCCACCCTCTTTTTATTTCCTTTTTTGTCAGCTAATTTTAAAGGCTATATGTATGGGAGCTCGGCTTTTGGAGTCAAGGTAGAATTCCCTTTTACATGAATTGCACACCCCCGTAATACTTCGACTATAAATCTCCCCGAGGTCACCCCACAAAAATAATCGTGCACAAAATGTGACAATGAGAACAAAGTTACCATAATATTGCTGCTTTCTGCCAACTTTATTGCAGTGTCATAATAGGACATTCGCAACATGTAGTCCACCAATATGCGCTTCAAACGAGTGTCACTCCATTCTGATAAGTTGTCCGCATCTGCTGATTCTAAATGATCAAGGCGAGTGCGGCACCTCTGTGCTTGCAAGTGCTCCGTACGGCTCCCTTCTTCCAACTGATTGACAATAATAATATCAATATAGTAAACATAATGGTAGTAGAAACTACATATGTATGAACGCAAAATAACAATTCCACACATTGAATCTATTCAGGAACATTTTGCATTAGTTTAAGGTAGCCGTGTCCTTCAAGAATGAAATAAACAAAAGAGCAAGTTCGGCGCCAAAACAAAGAATGGACTCATCAAATTGGACTTCGATTCACTGTTTTTTAAAAGAAGTCTTGAAAACGAAAAAAACTCAATTTTGAATTTCAATCTCGAACTCTGTTTCCATACTAAATCAGTAAACAAAACCTCAATCAACTACAGTAAATGAAGTCACCACTTGTATGGGGCACATCAACATTCAAGTCCCAATTCTCCTAATTCAGAAACTAAATAGTGTATCTCATTCCCCTTTCTTTCCTCAAAAACCAACCAGAGGATAAGAGTTCGCAAGTGCTCTCACGGATCCTTTCTTCTGAAAGATCGACAACAACCACTTCTGTACAGTACTTGAAATGGTAGTAGAAACTACAATACATTCAAATTTACATACCCGTATGCCAAACCATATACACATATACAAAATAACTGGTCCAAATTTTCTTTGCTCAAATTCAGGAAGATCTTGCTTTTAATTTTACGTAACAGTGTCCTAGAATGTGATTGCAATAAGTGATCAGAGCCAAAATTACCAACTACAGTAACTACTCTCTCATACGATGACTACTCAAATTGAACGCCAATTAAAAGTGCTTTATGATTATCTCTTTAAATTGAGGAAAACAAATGAAATTCCAAGTCGAGGAAATTAACAAGCCCTTCCATTACCAACAAGTGAAGCCAGCACTCAATACGGGGCACATCAAATTCGAGTCAGTTTTCTCATAACCCCTAGTTTAAATTGCATTTCCATCTCGCGTTTTCTAAGAAACCTACCAGAGGGGTAGGGTCTTAGTAAAATAATCCTTCAGTAGCGCCCTCCGCTCTCCCTCTCAATCCCCGCCTGCAAGCATTCTCAATCGAAGACCAATTTACAGTGCTATTCTGATTAGCTCTTTAAATTGAGGAAAACGACTTCAATTCCATATCAAGAAAATTAGCGAAAGCCCTAGGTCCAATTCAATCCCAATAAGTGAAGCCACTACTCCTATGGGGAACATCAAATTAGAGTCAGTTCTCTAGTAACTCGTACTTCAAACTGCGTTTCCATCCCACGTTTTCTCACAAACCAACCAGAGGGCACGAATTCAGTATTCTGGGATATTTTCGGTGTTCGAGAAAGCACGCTCGCGGTTATGTGTCAAAGGGTTAGGTCCCATACCTTTCTTTTGAGGCCTTGCAATCTTGAAACAAGTGAATTGAGTTGCTCAACGGCGGACAATTCGCCGTTGTCAGCGGCGTCGGATACGCCCGATACGACGACGGAAACCTCCTTCTCGACGATGCGGTGGTTAGCGCGGATCGTCTTCTTGTAGTTCTCGAAAGGGACCCTCAAGAACTGGTGCTCGAGTTTGAGTGACTCCGCCAGCTGACTCAATTTCGACGACGGAGCTGCTGCCGCGGCCGCAGCCGCGGCGATGGCAGCCGCCGCCGTCGTTGGGCCGGCGGCAGCGGCGGTGTTGTTGCCGTTTGCTAGCGTTTCCATCTCCATGTATCGCTTGTAGAGAGAGAATCTGATGGGGAGAGAGAGAGAACAGAATGATTAGGGAGAGGGTAAGTTTCGATTAGATAAGATGCTCAGAACAACGACGCCGTCTGGCGTTGTTAGATGCTGTCGAAATTCGAATAGTCTTTTGGGTTAACTGCGTAGATACCCCTCATCTGTCAAGCAATGTCATTATAACCCTTAACTCTATAACCGTATAACATGTTCACCCTTAAAATTTGCTCCCAAACCTTGGGGTAATGTTTTCACAACATACTGATGCATAGAAAGAGTTGTTCACGGTCTGGATTGGTTTGGATTCCTTTGAATCTAATGATCGAATTACAAGTCACATTTTTTAAAAATGCAATTTGTGTCCAAACCAAAAGTCTTATGGTCCGATTCCAAATCAATCAATGAGTCACAATTTGGTTTCGATTTTATCTGGGGATTATGTTCTCATAATTAAACGCTAAATGCAACTAAAAAAGCCACAAAAAGAAAATACACTACAGCAACCAGAGCAAAATAAAAATAGCATCGACTAACAATGCATTACCATTACGGTTCCGTTTGTTTGGCCATAAAATATTTTCCTGTAAAATATTTTACTCATTTGGAACGGTGTTTGGTTGTATAAATTTGGCGTAAAGTGTTTTTCTTGTAAAATATTTTCCATCCATTGAGGGGAAAATGACGGGGACAGTTTTAGGGATGGTAACGGGTGGGGTATGGATCGGGGACCCTATTCTATCTCTCATCCCCAATTATGGAGTTTTTTTACCATCCCCGCTCCAATCTCTATTGGGGATATTAGATAAAGCACCAAACTCACATCCCGTTGGATATTAGGGTTTCCCCAAATATACCCATATCCAAACAAAATATATAAGAAGTCAATAATGAAACCAAAGTGCAAACACGATAATTCAAAGCAACAGAATAATAAAGTACAAAAACTTCAAATTATCTTATTCTAACCACTAATGTAGAAAAAATGACAATTGTATAATAAAAAACTAATCCAAACAAACATCAATTTATAAGTTTCATAAAGCGATAAACTAATAAATTTTTAAAAATAAAAATGAAAGAACAAAATATAGCAGGAACATCATTTTAGGAACTAAACTATGTAATGATATTCTTAGTATATTATACTCCCTATGTCCCTTTTTAAGTGATCCACTTGGGAAATGTATATTTTGTGGACGTTAAAATAGGCACTTTCGTTGAATGTTTTTTAAATTTTTTTTCCACTAAATTAAAGTACTCAATGAGCACTTTAATTTGGTATAAAAAAATCAAAAAATTATATAGAGAAATATATTTTTTAGGGGTTTGAAATGACACGTATTTCCGTATGGATCACTTAAAAAGGGACGGAAGGAGTATGCAATTTCTAATAGGTAGTAATCGACATGATTTGGTCTATAAGTAAATAATACTCGAGATTCTTTTCGACCAATATGCATATGTATAATTTATAAAGAACATATAATCGGGTACATGGATTCGGGGGTAGAGATAACAAAACCATACCCGCTCCATATCCGAGTGGGTATTTTTTAAATCCCACCATATCCGCTACTATTGGATTTTTTTTTTTTGAATAAACCCGCCTCCATATGGGTAGGGCAGAGCGGATATCCATTGGATATGAGGGAATTGTTATTCGTAGACAACTTATTTACCCAGAAAGCTACAATATTTTAAAGGGATAGGATCTTATTGTAGGAGTATTAGTCAACAGTTTATGAGTCCTAATTACTTCAATGACGGGGACAATTTACTTTTATAACTCGCAGAAAACATCAACCACGCAAAGAATCATGTTAATTGGTAACTTTGTATTTCTTCCAATACAAATAAGTGATAATAGAGAAAATTCACTGTTAACAATGATATCTATTGACAAACTGTATTTCAAAACCCCATGTTAAAGGAAAGCGAACTGTATTTCAAAACCCCATGTTAAAGGAAAGCGGATCACGATATTTCTTTATCTTTGTTTTTGTAACATAGTTGTGTCGGAAAATATGTCAATTGACATTAAATAAAAGTAGTACGTAATTTTTTACGTGCCTAATGATCTTACGAAACTCTAATAAATTACCTTCTTGATCAACACAGTGGGCCCAACGGAGGAGTTTGATCATTTTTTAAAGCGGGTATTCAACACTTTCATGTTTCGAAATAATAAAAGAGAATAAGTTTTTTGAAAAGTATACAAAACAGTCGTTATATGTGGAGAATAGTTATTTTATAGTATTTATTTTTCACAAGCTTGCCCGTGGAAAATAATTACCTAGCCTCACCTCATCTAAAAAAAAAAAAAATACACAGGTGATAAACATATTCTTGCATCAGCGGATTAATACGAGAAAAACTTGGGTGCTAGTCGAATTTGGCCACGTGGTGCCCGACCACGCAGCTCGCCAATCCAAAAGTGTTTTAGACAGCTCAGATTGCATATATATATAAGAGAGAGAGAGAGAGGCCATCTAAAACACTTTCTGACGGCCGAGATACGCGGTCGAACACTACGTGACCATATCCAACCAGCACCAAAGTTTTTCAGGATTAATGCGGATAAATATTGCACCTGTATCATTCATGCTTATTGTTACATTACATAGGTGATTGATTCCCCAGACCTCACAGGTAAATCTTGACCTAGAATTCAAAGTAAAAATCTCACTACATCTTTGAAGACCAATAGTAATTTTTCCTCTCGATAAAAAAAAATAAAATACTCCCTCTGTCCCATAATTTTTGTCCGGTCCACAAAACGTGAACCTAAAAATAACAAGTCTCTTAAAAGGAAATTTTCAAACTTTTTTCATAAATTAATAGTACTCATTGATACCTAGTAAATTGCTAAAAAAATTTGAATTTATCTTGAAAATTTTATATTATTTTCAAGTCCTCATTTTGCGGATCGGACAAAAATTATGGGACGGAGGGAGTAGTAATTTTTCCTTCTTCCAAATTCAAAATCCATCTCGAGGGGGTTTTCCGCTAAGTGGTTTTTTGGGTTTTTAGTTTTTTGGGTCTTTAGTTTTAGTTTAAAACTAAAACTTGTTCCGCTAAGTGGTTTTTTGGTTTTTTGAGTTGTGTTACCAAATTACCAATCTGCCCTCGTACCCTAATAACTCTTAAATGCTTGCTTTTTTTAAAGTCATGGGACACACGAACGTGAATGGGTACAGAACTTTCAATTTTTTTTTGCTAATCTCATCTTCTCACAGGTTTGTCTTTTAATAAATTTTTCAGATAATTAAAAAATGAAAACAAGTCGATTTGCTTCCGTTATAAAAAAATTTTGACAGACGTATAAGGGGAGGGAAAATTTGTAATTTTACATTAGTAAGACGCGTTTTGTCTGAGGATACCAATTGTTTTTTTTTTTAAAGGTTAGGCCTCATTCCACTAACTCAAAAAGTCAAAAGCCAGCTTATTACGTTTTTCGTGACAAGTCATCCCCTCACAATACATCACATAAAAAATCACAAAAAGCCAACGCGTTTTTCAAGCTCTCACATAAAAAAGCCAAAAAGCCAAAAAACTAAAAACCCAAGTTAGTGGCATTAGTGGAACGAGTTGGTTTTTTTTGGGTAGTTAATTTTTTGTTAGCGGAATGGAGTTGTTTTTTGTTTAAAACAAAACTGGTTTTTTGGGGTAGTTTTTTGTTAGTGGAATGAAATAGTTTCTGGATTAAAACTGCAACTAGTTTTTTTTTAGCGGAACGGGGCCCGAGCCGTAGATTCTACATGGATAAATAAATGATACACCCGACTGCAAAATGAATTTATTTATAAAATTACGTCACTTCCCCCCTGAAGTCAACTAATCAATTATTAGATTAAACCAAATTTAAAACCTTAAACTATCTTTCTTAAATAAACCATTTTTGCAATATTCAGTTAGAAGTTTGAAAATCTTTCTTACCTAGCATATCAGGTTAGAAATTTACAACGTATTATCGTGTATTTTTTTTAGTGGAAGCATAAGAACTTCATTCATTGCAATGACATGTTTTCATCTAATGTCGATTGACATTTTTTCCGACACAACTACATTACAAAAATAAATATAAAGAAACACCGAGACCAAATCCACTTTCCTTAACATGTGTTTTGAAATACAAGGTTACCAATTAACATGATTAATATGCATGGTTGATGTTTTATGCGAGTTATAAAAACAAACTGTCCCCGTCAATTGGGACTCACAAACTGTTGACCAAGACTCTCCAGCAATACGATAGCATCCTATCCCTTTAAAATACCAGTCACCTCACACTTGTCATTTTTAGTTTAAAATACCAACATAAGATGGCGGATGGAGTAAATTGGAATAAAAATCAAACAAATTTTATTTGCCTAAACGATAGGATGCTAGTATGTTACTAGAGTTAAATTACTACAACGCGCCAACGTTATTCTATCGATTTGAACCTAAGACCTCACCAGGGCTGTAATTGAGCCGAGCCAAGCTTTGAAATGCTCTGGCTCCGCTCGCTAGAAATTTTCTAGGCTCAAGCTCGAGCAGAGCTGCAAGAAAATGGGCTCAAGCTCGGCTCGCACTATAATTCTTTGGCTCCAGCTTGCCTTGCTTCAAGCTCGAAAAGTCACGCACGTGCAGAGTGTAGTGCTATAGATATACAGGATTCTATCCGAAGAAGTTTTCACTAAGCTTTCAATGTGTGACAAACATAACTACACAAGGCTTTTGTGGGAATTGGGAACTTTCCTTTGTACGAGTTTCACAAGTCCCACATCGAAAAAATACATCTTTTTTTTTTGTCAATCGGTAGATCAATTTTATTCACGGTAAATTCAACGAAGAAACATCGAAGGATACTTCCCTACTAATCCAGTCCGGAACATTCTCCTTCCAGATTAGAGGATTATCCAAAGATAGGGCATATTTGGCTATAACATTAGCCACCCTATTACAATAACGAGGAACAAAATGGAAAGAAACAGAAATAAAATTACTAGCTAAAGATAAAACATCTCTAATGACAACATCGGAACAAGCCTTGACGGTAGATTGACCTTGAAAAAATACATCTTCACCAACCATTACTCTTGCTTTTAAGCTACCCACTCCATCACCCTGCACTTGTCTAGCGCGTAAGCCACGTAAGTTTGCCACTTGGCAGCTATGTTGTATATGTATGCTTATATATATATATGCACACACACAACATGCTCTGGCATGAGCTAGTCCAAGCTCAGTAGTTAGTAGCTCGGGCTTAGCTCAAAGGTTAAACGAGCCAAAAAATCTAGGTCGAGCTCGTTCGTTTAGCCACCGAGCTCGAGCGGCTCGACTTATTTGCAGCCTCACACACTAACACATTAGTGCTCACTCACGCTCGCAATTGCAACTCTGGGTCAATCAAACCTAATTTAAAAAAAAACATAAATTACACTGACCAAAACTCAAAAATCATTCGTAAACCTTAGGGATCAATGGTGTCGTTTACCAAAAAAAAAAAGGGAAAGGAAAAGGGGAATGGAAAGGGAGAGGGAGTTCGGGG
>JAXBDA010003095.1:0-37239 GCA_036023075.1 Gaultheria prostrata | reverse complement strand
CCTTCTAGTACGTGATACTAACTTAAGCATCGGAGGGCCTTTGCCACGAAGGGCAAAGGTGCTCTAACGGCTCTCTGTCTTGCAGGTTTAGGGGCATTATACAGATCCCAGAATTTTGCCCTCTACAATTGAGCTAAACCAGGCGATATAAACAATTATATCCGAGATAGGGCGGTTCCGGTAAACTAACATGAGCAGAATTGGAAAGACTCAATACAAAGTGCCAGTTTGAGGTCCAAAAGGTACATAAAGATGTTCACGACCTTGGCTTCAACTAGTTTTGCCAAAAAGATAAAAAAATTAATGGAAACTAAAATAGAGCTTCTTTTTCATCTTTAGTAACCCAAAAAAAAAAAAAAAAAAAAACCCAGAGAGTAAAATCTATATGTGCACTACTGCAAGGGGGTCTCTCCCCATCGTTATTATTCCATTTGATTTGATTTGATTTTTTAGTTTAAAGCTTTCTTTACTTGCGTGTGTTTGGGATGCCGTCATTCACTTTTATTTTTTGCTTTTATTACAAAATTAGTTTATATTCGGAGGAAGAAATTAAAAAAAGATGGACCTAATTCACTAAATTCGAATCAAATACGTAACAAATTCAAAATTTGGCCCAAGGTTTCCTTCTTTTTTTTTCCCTTTGAAAGAAATTTGGGGTGGCGAAATGACGGAGATGCCCCTCATTTTAACGGATGGGACTAACGGAGTTAGCGTTGGGGACTTGATTGGTACAAATTACATACGTTAGGGACTAAATGTCAGCATTTTATAGTTTCGGGAGGACAATGAGATGCGGGTCATACTTTGGAGACCAAAAAGGTAAATAAGCCCTGTTTTTATGGTAATTATAACTAAAGGCGACCGGAGGGTTAGAAATAATGACCGGCCAGTGATTCTAAATCACCCCATGCCTTTCTAAAAATCACATTTGTACAACTTTTATATATTATCAAATTAAACAAATTGAAAAGCGGAATCATTAAATTTGACAAAAGACATCCAGAGGTACCTAACGTGCAATAAGAATACATATTAATTGCGTTATTTACAACCCTGTGCCCCACAACTGCCCAAATCAAATAGAGTTAGCACAATTATTACAAAACGAATCTGATTACATAAATCAGCAGCAACAACAACCATTAATCAATAATATCCATAGAGCATTCTTTTACCTCTTGTTTTTTTTGGAATAGGTCCATAAAAACAAAACCAGTCCATTGAGTGTATACAAAGGTTATCGTGGGATTAATCATTTAAAATGAATTGTAACACAATTTCCAAATAGGTTCACTGTCAACCTTTAAATCAACACAGTTTCCAAATAGGTTCACTGTCAACCTTTTGCATCATCCAACCACAATTGCCTATCGAACATCTCTTTGAACGGACACGGGTATGTTGGGAGCTACCCAATAATCACAGAGGAAACGATATCAAGTCCTTAAGGCACCCAGTCGTACCCTATCCCTTATTCTCCCTATTCACCCACCAATACGTTTCTCGTCGGGGATAACTCACATTCAGATGTTCCGATACCAATCAATCCCTTCCATTCTCAATTAGTCTCTCACGTTTAAAACATCAATTTTCCAATTATGCTTGATCCAACACTTAATCCACAAATCCATTTTCATTACTTGAAAATATGGGACCAGCAATTCATATAGATATACAAAAACGCATGTAACCAAAGTATATTCGTAACTCACCTTTTGTAGCGAGAACTGAGCATAACTATGTGTACAAATTTACTGGCCAACATTCAAACCGGAGTGGAGAGACAAGGCTGTCGTGTGTACGCCGGTGTGGATAAAATAGCCGGAAATGGAGGTGGTTAGACGAAGGAGAAAGGTGTCAGAAAAAGTTTTCGCATTGGGTAGAGACTGATATTGAAAATGTGATGTTCTAGTACTAGTATATCTGTTTTTCCTCAACTGTATAAGAGATAGTAGAAGGGGATTTTCGGTGGATATTAATTCCAAAAAGCCAACTTATTCCTAAAATCGAGGCAGTCACTCTCTCACAATACATCACATAAAAAACGGTGAAAAACTAAAAAGTCAATAAGTTATCTTAGCGGAACACCCCCTCCCCTAAGAGAGTTTTGTTGTGGGGAAAAAGACATGCCAGAGGAGATGTTTAAAAAGGAACGTGAGAGGCCGGGATCCAACATCCCAACTGTCCACTACGGCAAATAATTCAACGAAAAAAATTAAAAGGGGGAAGGTTGATTGTGGAGTTATCAGATGAGAAGAAAGTATCTCACCCTGTACTGGTCCCTCGCCAGTTGCACTGTCCAGGCTTCGTACGTGCTCAGAATCTCAAAAATTTACCTCTAGCGATAAAAAAATTATTTAAGATCGATTGCGGAGACAGAATTTTGATAAAGAAAATTAAATACTGACACGTGAATTTTATTTATGAAAAAATCGGGTTATCACAGAAGGTCTAGACTCTGGAGAAGTCAACTGGAATAAGCTATATGGATAGAGGACCGGACCCTTGAACTCTTAAGTATTTTAGTTTCCATGCATTTAGTATGATCTTTATGGCAAAACTAGTTGAAACCAAAGTCATGAACTCCTCGCGTACCTTTTGGCCTCAAACTTGCACTCTATGTTGAGTACTCCCAATTCCGCTCTAGTTAATTTACCGGTTTGAACCGCCTTATCTTCTTCTTCTTTTTTTGGCCAAAAGGATAAACGATTCCATTGATAATAGAGAAAAACCAAACAAGAACAATTAGCATCCATCCTTAGACAAAGGAGTGGATAGCCATTCCGGTGGATAGGCTTCCCAAGTTAAAACACATGTACCACCATAACCTCTATTAGCTAAACAATGGGCTACACCATTCGCATTACGTCTAACAAAACTAAACATACACCTATCAAAATTATACGCCAATCTTCGAATATCTTCAAGAATTACCTCTACGCTTTGGTGGACACTCTCTTCCTTATTGATCATTCATGTTACTTGCAGCGAATCTCCTTCCATATGGATGTTCGTGAGCTCTAGCTTTACTGCAAATATCAAACCTTCTCGGGCTGCTAAAGCTTCAGCTAGCAGCGGGTCATCTCAAATATAACTGTTTATGCCTGATTTAGCTCAATACCAGAGTTAACTGGCATATACCGGTAGCTAAAAAATTGTAACACCCCAAATTTTTCTTTACAGAAAAAAAAAAGTAAAGAAGAGAAATTTCTTTGAATTGGCAGTTACCTACTTTTGGTAGTTGAGAATTATTAGGAATGGAAGGGAACCTATTAATTGGAGATTGGTACTGGCCGGCTGTCGGCTGATGGAGAGGGAAAAGAACTAATGGGAGAAATTTTTCAGTGCCGAGCGGGTATTACGTGGTGGTACTCGTCACACATTTCGATCATCAAAAAATGAATTCGACGGTCCGGATCTTAAATAAACTCTTCCGTGAAAGAGTTTATTTAAAATTAGGACTATTGATTGAGGAGATTGACAGCTGTGATGGGGCGCTGCGGGTACTACGTCAGACGCCATGTGGTACCCACTCGGCACTGAAAATGCCTGTATACGTGGAACAGTTTATTTAAAATCAGGACTATTGATTGCGGAGATGGACAACTGTGATGGGGCACTGCGGATATAACGTCAGACGCCACATGCTACTCACTCGACACTGAAAATGCCTGTGTATTAGGGCTGCACAAAAAAACCGGTGAATCGTGAATCCGGTCCGGACCGAACCGATCCGCACGTTTTGGATTTTAACTGTGGAGTAATGGTCCGGACACGGATTCAAAAAATAATATACCGTGACTCGCGGTCCGGACACGGATTTTGATTTTAAAACCATGGATTAACCGATCCGGACCGTGAGATTTTTATTACATATAATTTATATATATAGAGATGTGTATATGTATATAATTTTACCACTTTTATAAATATCAATTTGATATACGGTTCTACTGTTTGGTAAACTATTGCACCATTTGATTTTCTAACTTCTAGTCTTCCATACTATATATACTTATTATCTGCAAAACACTAAACCCAATCTAGCTCTTCTCCTACCGCCTCCCTCCACTTGATTCTCATGGCTAGGATGATTCTCATGGATGAGTTAGCTTTAAGGTTTATTGAGCGCGACGGTTTTCGTTCTTTTTTGTCGTTTGTTGCAACCTCTCTTCAAAGAAATTTCACGTATTACAGTAACAAGGGATTGTGTGGATCTCTATGCTAGCGAGAAAACCAAAATAAAGAATTTTTTCAGGAAATCAAATCAAAGAATTTGCCTTAGGATTTTATTTTGATGAAACATTTGTTACTCCCTCCGTCCCTTTTATAATGTGTACATTTCCATTTTGGGCTGTCCCTTAATAAGTGTGTGTTTTGAAAAGTTAGTGGGTACATTTCTTATTTTGCCCTTAAAAGTAGATTCCTTTTTAAAAAGTTAGTGGGTATTATTATATTGATAAGGGTAAGTAATGGAAAGTAGATGTAAAAATTGTAAAAGTTGATGTGATAGAAAAATAGTTGGAATTCCCAGGTAACACACTTAAAAAGTGACGGAGGGAATATTTTTTTTTTCACGACAAAGAAAGAATTTTATTAATCTTTGAAAATATTTGTTACTTGTTTATGTATGACATGTAATCCGTGGATAAAACCGGAACCGATCCGTGACTTGCGGATTGGATTGGAACCGGACCGTGAGACTTTTGGTCCAGACACGAATTGTGTTTTCAAAAAACCGTGACTCGCGGATTAGGATTGGATCTATGTCAATCTGATCCGATCCGGACCGGACCGTGTGCACCCTATGGTCTCATTCACTAGTAAATGAAGGTGTAAATAAGAGGTCAGTGTGTTACTTGGGCAACGTATGAAGTCTGTGTATGGTCTCTTAAAGGCAAATACTATACTGGGTATTGGTTGGAGTACTATAAATAGGATAGACTCCACAGAAAATTAAAGCATGTACGAGAATAAGAAGACAGAGTACTAGACGGATGAATTTGGTGTCTAATCGGCGCACAGTTTTAGACGGATGAATTTCGTGCTATTGTCCCACGTTTCTTACGGCCACGATCATGATTTTTAAGTATACAATGCATTCTTAATCTCCGGAATATTAATATTTATTTTTTTTATTCATCATCCATTATTTATACTTTTTTGTGCTCATTGATCTTAGTATTGGCTCCATTTATGTCATTATATTAGTGAATAGTGGCATATTATATACGTTTGTGCTGATGATTATCATGGATCAGATTAGTATATGTGGCAAGTCCACCGGTTTGAAGAATTAAATGAAAATGAGATATGGTTGATTGATTGCCGTACGGGGAATCAAGATATTATTGATTTATATAGCCTGCAGGCAATTATAAATTATTTTGATCCATTGGCATGCTTCTATAATTTGGTGAGATTGTTCTTTGCTTTATTTTATTTTGATTTGCTAGAAATTGTGTATTATCCTACAAATATAATTCCAACAATTTTCTGTGGTTCAAATCCAGACTATGGAGTGGACCTTTATTTCATTTCAGCCCTTATTATTTCTTCTTTTGACAACATTGTTTTCTTGGGTGTAGGATTTTAATCTCTCCCTCCTTATCTCTACTCCATTTTTTTTAGGTATATGCCATAAAACTCTAGTATTGAGTTAAATCAGGCAATTGTATCCGAGATAAGGCGGTTCAAGTCTATATACTAACCGGAGTGGAATTGGGAATACTCATTACAGAGTGCCAGTTTGAGGCCCAAAAGCCAAAAGGTACGTAAAGGTGTTCACGACCTTGGTTTCAACTAGTTTTGCCGAAAAGATAAAAAAATTAATGGACACTAAAATAGAGCTTCTTTTTCATCTTTAATAACCCAAAAAAAAAAAAAAAAACAGAGAGTAAAATCTATATGTGCAAGGGGGTCGGGTCTCTCCCCATCGTTATTATTCCATTTGATTTGATTTGATTTTTTAGTTTGGAGCTTTCTTTACTTGCGTGTGTTTGGGATGCCTTCATTCATTTTTTTTTTTTTGCTTTTATTACAAAATTAGTTTATATTCGGTGGAAGAAATTAAAAAAAAAATGGACCCAATTCACTAAATTTCGAATCAAATAAGTAACAAGTTCAAAATTTGGAAAAAACCAATTCTTTACTGAATGTCTTTTTAAAAATATGGGCCGTATTATTTTACTTTTTCATTCATCTACTTGTCCAAAAAATATTTTTAAAAAAGACTGAATGAAATTTTTTTTTTCAAAAGTACGAGTTTTCGAATGTTTGTTCAACTTATCCAGATCTTATTAAAAATTATTATAATAGTGTGAATTGACTCGATTTAGAATCGCGTCTTTTCAGTGGCACACATTCAAATTATTGGATTCCATTTAGAATCGTGTCTTTTCAGTGACACACATTCATATTATTTGTTAACGTATGTCTCTATCTCTCCACAGAATGGTGAGCTTGAAGGCTTCCAACATGGTGAAACCAGAGGGGCAGACACCAAGAGGGCTCATGTACTGATCAGAATTTGATCAAGTCATTGCTCTAACTCACGCGCCTACAGTTTACTTCTATAGACCAAACAATGATGACTTACTTTTAAACCCAACAGAAATCCTCAAAAACTCCCTAAGCAAAGCACTAACCATATTTTACCCACTCGCAGGATGCCTCCAATGGACTGAACGAGGCCGTCTCGAGCTCAATTGCACCTCAATGGGCGCTCTGTTTTTGGAAACAGAGTCAGAGGCTACAATTGATGACTTTGGAGACTTCACTCCGACTTCAGAAACCAGAGCTCTGATACCACCTGTTGACTATGACAAACCAATTAATGAGATCCCATTGCTTTTGGTGCAAGTAACTAAGTTTAGTTGTGGTGGAATTAGTCTTGGCTTGGGTATCTCACATGTTCTTGTAGGCGGCCAAAGTGGGGCTCACTTTGTTACCGAGTGGGCGAGGATTGCCCGCGGCGAGGAACCTGAAAACTTGTCATTTCTTGATCGAACGATATTGAATCTGGAGGAGGAGGATCTGACACCACCGAGATTTGATCACTCGGAGTTTGGCACAAGGCCAATCTTGATTGGCCGATTGAATCAATTAGAAGAGCGGAAGAAGGAAAGTATTGTGGTGATGCTGAAGTTGAGCAAAGAACAAATTCAAATGCTGAAGAATGAGGCTAATGAGTTTCGAAGTGTTGACAATAGCAGTAAGCCTTTTACCAGGTATGATGTCATGGTGACACATTGTGGGGTTGGACATAACTTCTTTTTTGTGCTTATTTTTGTCTTTCTTGTAATCTTTTGCATTTTAGATCGAAATTTGTCGTAGTTCTTTTCGCATCAAAAAAATTAGAAAACGTGAATCCAATTAAAAAAAATAAAATCAATCAATCACAAAACTATTGTTGGAATTTTTTAAGATAGCGGTGCAATGTTTCTTTCCTTTTTTTTTTTTCCATTTACAGGAAATCATTTTCATTGAATGAGTGGATTATAAGAAAATCTTAAATGAGTACCTAGTATTTGTAATAAATCTACTTAAGCTAAAAATTAAGTCAAATTACTAACGTTTTTTTTAAACCCATTTTTGTGCTTTTTAATCTTTTTAACATTTGGATTCCCCATTTTTTATTATATATTCCCGTCGAGACAATCAGACTACGAATTTCTTTTTATACCAAAAACTATTGTATGATAAAACCTTATATTTTTAGGTATGAGGTTGTGACTGCGCATATGTGGAGGTGCGCATCCAAGGCAAGGCTACACGAAAGTGAGCAACCAACAAGTGTCCGCATTGACGTGGATATTAGCAACCGGATGGTACCGCCATTGCCAAATGGCTATTTTGGGAACAAAGTCTCAACGGTGACACCAATAGCCACCTCAGGGGAGCTACTGTCAAAGCCATTAGGATATGGCTGTAGCAAGATAAGAGAAGCCATAGAGAAGGTAACCGACGAGTATGTTAGGTCATCGCTCGCTTACTTGAAAAGGGAAGAGGATTTGTCCAAGCTCAGACACTCTCATGTCGTGGGTTCTACTCAAGGAGTTTTTCTTGGTAACCCGAACATTTCAATCACAAGTTGGATCCGGTTGCCATTGTTTGGTGTTGATTTCGGATGGGGAAAAGAAATTTACATGGGACCTAGAATGATTGGGTATGACGGGAAGTCGTTCATGCTTCCCAGCCGCGATGAAGATGGTTCTCTCGACATCCCATTTTGGTTGCAGGTTGAACATATGGATGTGTTCAAGAAGTTCTTCTATGAGCATTTTTGAGGCCATCAATATATCTTTATTAACACAAGCCTTGAATCTATGAAAGTACTACTACAAAACAAAGACCCCATGGCCCAAGTTGTCTAGACTCTGTGTTATTATCTCGTTTTCCAAGTTTAATTGATGATGAAACCAAATAAATGTTTTGTTAAGAAAATCCCTTGAATATAAGAACTTCTTTATTGGTCCTAAATTTATGCAATTTTTACAATTATGCACTTTGAGAAGTACAATTGTTTGTCCATTTTGGATTCATTATGTTGAGACTCCATTGGATAGTCGGAGAATTTCGTTCAGGTATTATTGTGAAGATTAAGTCTTGGGCTTGATATTAGGATTTTTGGGTATCTCTTTGGGGTTTCACTAGAGATTTGTCCCTGAATATTGTTCGGTGCTTCTTTGAGAGTGGTGGATTAGCTATAGTCTGCTCTTGATATTACCTCCTCGTCAAGAGTGAATCTCTCTCTCTCTCTTCATCTGTGAAGTACGTTTAAGCATCGTGCTTGGATGGAACCATGTAAATCTTGTTGTCCATGTTTTGATAGCCTGTTGGTTAGTTGTGATAAAATTGTTCATTGAAAAGAATATATGAAGCATAAAGTTGAATATTGTCTAACCAAGTATCCACCACATATCTCACAATAGAACATGCTTAGCCTTGCTAGCTTCACAACAGTACCCAATATGGGGCTTGTGCTCAAGGCCGGCCTATGGGTAAACTCAACAAACAATTTGAGTATACTAAAAATAGCAAACGAGTATAAAAAAATGATAAAAATCGAAAATAATATAGATTATCAAATTTTGAACAACTTTCATGCTTAATGCAAAGCCTAATTTTCACTCTGAACATGGTTAAATTTGGTTTCAAGTTAGAATATGCCTCAAATCTATACAATGCAGTTCAATTCGAAAATCATATTTCCAGTAATTTCTCCCGACCTCGAATCAAGGCGAGTTCTATATGAAAAGACGCTTAAAATTTCGAGATCAACAATTTTACGTTTTATTCGAATCTTCCTCGAAAAGTCCAAAAGCTATAGAGAGAAATAGAAAATGTGGGTAAACAGTTACTCCCTTCGTCCCTTTTATAGTGTTTAACTTTCTATTTTGGATTGTCCCTTAACAAGTATGTGTTTTGAAAAGTTTAGTGGGTACATTTCGTATTTTTTCCTTAAAAATAGATTCATTTTTAAAAAGTTAGTGGGTATTATTATATTGAAAATGGTAAGTAGTGGAAAGTAGATGTAAAAATTATAAAAGTTGATGTGAGAGAAAATAAGTTGGAATTATGAGACTACACAGTTAAAAAGGGATGGAAGGAGTAGTAAAAATGATGCAAGCGGATCGGAAAAAAAAAAGCAGTAAAAATGATGGAAAACAAAAAACAGAAGGATACTCCGTAGTACTACTAACAAGTACATAAATAATTTATTTAGGAAAATGATTTCCACACCCCTTTTATCGGCAAACACTCATTTTTTTTTTTTTGACTATAGGCGGCTCCAAATTGATTTAAGGGTGTTCACTTGAATACCCTAAACAAAGGATACATGTATTTTTTTGTACTTTTATTTAAGTTTTGTCCTTTTTGAACATTCAAGCTAAAAATATTTGAACACCCTCACGTATATATTTGAACACCTAACCCCCCAAAATTGAACAACTAGCCTCCAAAAATCAGTCCACAAACCAATCCAATGTATATAACCCAATTAAAAGCTATAAGAGGGTCCATAGCTTCCCATAGATGGTCAATTAAAAAATCTGAACTCTTTTACATTTTATATTACATGTAAATTTTTTATCTCAAGTTTGTTTAAACACTTATTCTTATACTGTGAATATCCATCAATCAAAAAAATTCACGATTGAATACCTACTACTCCCTTTGTCCTATTTTATCCCATTTTAAGTGACTCATTTGGAAAACGTGGATTTTTGTGGACGTTAAAAAATGTACTTCCGTAGAATGTTTTTAAATTTTTTTTTGGGCACCGAATTAAAGTACTCAATGAGCACTTTAATTTGGTATATAACAAATTAAAAAATTATATAGAGAAATATATTTTTTAGGGGTTCGAAATTACACATATTCCCATAGTTGTCACTTAAAATGGGACAGAGGGAGTAATATGTTAGCTCAAACAAAGTACATACTCTTAAGAACAATAATTTAAAAAATAGAGAGCAAAACGTACTCCTATCTATTGGTAACGGTATTGTACTTGGGCTTTTCTCTGAACAACAATCAACTTTATATCTCCAAAAATAAGAGTATACGTAAGAAAAAAAATCTCTGTGAACCTATTCGGCAGACAATTTTCTACAATGAAGTAATGTATTTATGTGCCGGTTTAATTTTGCTTAGCCTGGAAAATAGAATTTGTCGAGAACATTCAATTGTGACTCATATCTTACGTATTTTCGTATTATTTGATCTCATTATTCAAACTAATATATAAAAAATTGTATATATATGGCTACTTAATAGTGTTAGTAAAGTTAAGGTAATTTTTGAACACCTTATTCAAAATTCCTAGAGCCGCCACTGTTTCTGTCTTTGTTCACTTGAAAGTACTAAATTGTCTTTCATATATATTCACTTGAAAGTACTAAATTGTCTTTCATATCGAAAAAGTGAATTATGAGATAAGGACAATTTAGTAATTTTAAAGTGAATAGAGACAAAAAAAACTGAGTGTTAGGAGACGAGGGGGTGTGAAAATCATTTTCCAGTTTTTAATCCAAACTAAATAGTAATTTATTACAGTAGTAGCAACAAGTGTATTTATGTACACACACTACCTTATCACTTCTTGTCCCACTCCTCCCTCCACACTCTTCACTCAGCCATGTCCATCGCCTCCAAATTCTCCACTCTCCATCTATCCCTCCAAAACCCTAACCCTAAATTCCCATTTCCAAACCCCAACCCATCCTATCTCTCTCATCCCAAACCCCTCACAGTCCTGTGCGCGAAAAAGAGGCAAAGAACCGGAAAACTGAGGTACCCATCTGAAAAGAAGCTCCTCAAATCGAAACAAAAACTCCAAATTGACGAAGCTGACAAATTTGAAGGGTTTTGGAGGCTATTCAAGCTTGGAGTTTCTGTTCATAGAGACCCTGGAAAGGATTTTCTTGGCGTTTCGGATGCTTTGCTTGAAGAAATTGCCAAAGCTATCAAATTTCCGGTAAATTTGTGTGCTGCCGATCCGTAGAACTTATTCTGGAAGCTTAGGAAATGGAAAATAATAGTGTCTCTGTCCCAAAAAAGGCTGTCCGATCCGTAGAACTTATTCTGCATTTTGTAAAAAAGGAATTCAAACCTTTTGCTGCTAGTTACTGAATATCAACGTGTTCTTGTAGTTTTCTAGTTCACAAAATAAAGTTTGAATTTTTCTTGATAAAAATGTAGGAGTATTTTTTAAGTTACCCTTTTGCGTAGCGAACAATCTTGAAAAACTTAATGAGCTTAAGCTCCCTGCCTCCCTGTTCCACTGTCACTGCGAAACAGAAAACTTGTTAATACTGGCTTGAAAGCTTAATGAGCTTGAAATTTGTGCACATGCTGACAAGGAGAACACATTTGTTTAATGCTTCCTTAAATTGCTCTTAACTTTTAAATTAGTCCAGGTATTGGTTGTCTGATTCTCGATACTGCATTTGAGATTCTATTACACTATGTTGTGTGATATTTGTTTTCTTCTTCTTAATTGTTCCAGGCTCCTTCCATGCTGCCGCCAGAAGCATTCTCAGTCGTTCGGAAATCTTTTGATGCAAGGAAGGTTAGTTCACTGGCGCCGGTCTCATGCTCATATTCGTCTAGCTTCAGAAGAAAAAGGACTAATATTTTTCTTTTCTCTAAACTTGCTTGTTTTTCCCTTTGTGGTAGAGTTGCCAATGTCCTTCAAATGTTTGGTTTGAAAGGAATCATCAGAAAGTGCTATTTATATGCATCATGTGATTGCTAGTTTGATTTAAAATGCTTTCACAACATTATTGAAAAATGAAATAGCTGGACTCTTTGTTTTTCATGTACTAACAATTTGCTTTCCTTATTTTTGGCAGTCGCTAAAGGAGCCCAAATTTGTGTATACTGTAGATATGGACGTCAACAAACTCTTGGATCTGGAGCCTTGTACTTGGGACTTCATTTTCGAACTGGAACCCAAAATTGGGCAAATAGAGCATATGCCTCATGAAAGAGTTTCTGGTGATATAACTAACATAATACATAATTATAGAAGGATAAACGATAGCGCTGTTTCAATAAAAGATGGAGATAATCAACTTAGTGAACCATACAAGCATCAAACTACTAAAAAACCTAAAGTGGTAGTCGTTGGGAGCGGGCCATCGGGGTTATTTGCTTCTCTAGTGCTTGCTGAATTTGGTGCTGATGTTACTCTAATCGAAAGAGGCCAAGCAGTTGAACAAAGGGGGCGTGATATTGGTGCTTTGGTAGTTCGGAAAATTTTGCAACTGGAGAGCAATTTTTGCTTTGGAGAGGTTATAGCTTGATTCTCTTTGTAATTATTAAAGCTCATTCCTTTTTACTATCAAAGTATGTTTTATCGCATCATCTGTTCTCTCTCACAAAATTGTACATTGATCTATGAGATGCATATTACTCATGTTAATTTGGACAACATATGGTACCATACTTGATGAAAATGTTGGTTAGAAATTTTCATTACAAATTGGCAACTTGCCTGTGCAAGAGCAAGATTCAAGTTAAACAAACAAAGAACTTTCGGCATGCAAGCTTCCCTTCTATGGTGCTTCTGAGAAATTGTCAAATATTGTGATAGAACCAGATAAATTTTCTGTTCCAAGGGAAAGTGAACAATACTAGCGTTGAGTCCCGGGATGAAGGCAGTGAACATTATTTAAGAGTAATTTTGGTGTAATTGATAATCAGATATGCAAGATGGAGGCAGTTGGCATTAAAAGCTTATTCTTTCAATAATCAATGTTCCTTGAGAAATTGATAGTCAGATGTGCATTTTAATCAGTTGGCATGGAGTTGTTGTGCTCTGCTGCCCGCTTTTGCGCATTAATCATCTAGATAGTAGTATTGCTTAGTGGCTTCTTTAATTTTTTTTCTTTTTATGATAATATGCACAATAGACGTATTGCTGCTACTTGCATGCTATGATTCCCAATGTCATACCCTGGGCTTGCAGATGGTAGAATTTCAAGGCAATATATAATACTGTTGATCTGTTTTTTTTTTTTTGAAGTGAAACTGTTGATCTGGTTAGAGATAATAAGAAATGCATTGATCTCAATAGTTTTTTCCTTCCTTCAGATTTGTTTTATTTATTTATTTTATCTTTGGATTTGTTAATCTTTCCGCCTAGTATTTCCTTAGAGGGCACCTCTTTGATTGAGGAGTAAGGACTTATGCGTGGCAGGGCGGTGCAGGTACTTGGAGTGATGGAAAGCTAGTTACTAGGATTGGAAGGAACAGCAACAGCGTTCTGTCAGTGAGTATCATTTGTCAAATTCAGTAACTTACAACTTCATTTTGGATAATTGTATGATTTGTTTTTGCAAGCATTCAACTTCTAGGGCTCAAATTTGTTTCAACATAAAAGTCTGGTTTGATATTATTTTTTATGTTAAACTTTTTGGGGTAGAAACTTTGTTGTTCCTCTCTATTTTCGGTGTTTAGCTTCAACAGAAGTTCTAAACAAAAAAGGGAAAAAGAAGGGGAAAAAAGAGAACTATAAAGTGAGCAATGCACTGCTGAACCGTCTCTCTCTCTCTCTCTCCGTGTCAAATGTTGTATCTCGTCTGGTTTCTTGCTGTCCTCATGGTTGGTGGAAAGAAGCGTTGACCTGTCGCAAGGCTCTGTATTTTGGAAAAAGACTTCTGGAAGTTTACTTCCTAAGTTGGAAATTTGGTGTGAAATCTTCTTTCTGTAAAATATTTTTTTGCTTTGGAGTATCCCACCATTAAAGAGTGTTATACTTCATCCGCAGGTTCTGAAAACGTTAGTCAATTTTGGAGCTCCGGAAAATATCTTGTTTGATGGGAAGCCTCATTTGGGAACTGACAGATTGGTTCCACTATTACGCAACTTTCGGCAGCATCTACAAAGATTGGGGGTAGCCACATTTTGCTTCCCAAAGTGGCCTAGACACAGAAAACATAGTTTCAAACTTCTTTTTTTCATTCCAGTACTTGTTTTGTATTGTACTAATATGTTTCTCGCGTTTTATGTGCTTAGGTTGATATTAGGTTCGGAACAAGGGTCGATGACTTGCTTGTGGAGAATGGAAATGTTGTGGGGGTAGAAGTTTATGAGTCAGGAAGCAACTCGAAGTTTAATAGCCAGAAGTTGGGATGTGATGCAGTTGTACTTGCAGTTGGACATTCAGCCCGTGATATATATCAAATGCTTCTCTCTCATGATACGATCCTCGTTCCTAAAGAATTTTCTGTGCGTTCCTCGGCTATAATTTGTCATCTGCTTCCATTGAAACATTTATTAGTTTTCTATCATATCATGACATCAGCATTCATTCTGAGTCAACACGGAAAGCAGAACTACCCCATTTGGCCACATCTCTCTCCCGACCTCTGTGTTTGTGGGCATGTGATTGTACACAGGTGCATCCATGGGTGCATCTCTCTCCCCATTCACATGTGCTTGCAGTTCATGCCGTAGTTACGGGTTAATTGGAGTATCTGTTCAGTGTTAACTTTTTCCTATTCAATTTCGATCATATTATTGTAGAGTCGATATCACCTCCTTGATCATCAACCCCCAGATGGTATCAAGACAAACAGCCTTGATCATATCCCAAACAGCCCAAGCATCACCTCCTTCATTGTTTAGAAACTCAACATGATACTGAAGCGTAAAAACTTGATTTATTTTTCACTAAAGGCAGTTATAGTATTATAAAGAATACACAGAACCAGATAAATCTAAAACCAGAAGCATTTTCATTATTTTTGACAATTGAAACACATTTCTGTCTAAGCATTTATTTTTTTGATAGTTCCGTTTTTTGGCTCTTTTGGTCCTGGCTAGTTTTGTAATCCCCTGCTCCCAAAAGGGTAGTGGGGGGAAGGACAGGTGAACACCCTTAGTGAGTGGCTTGGTGAGGAATGTGGATTGTAAATGTTCAGAAATGGGGGTCCACAAAAATAGTCCGGTATTCCATTTTGGGATATCCCAAAAAGATGGTCCATTTTGAAAAGTTTCCAAAAAAGTAAAGCAACATTACAATTTTTGCCCCTCCTTTTTTCCTACCTTTGAAAAAGTTGGGATTTCAAGAAACATCACATTAAGGGACAAAATGGGGAAATTAGCAATGCAAGAATTATGTTTCTTGATTAGTTGGATTCCTAATGAGGGACTAACAAAATGGGACGGAGGGAGTAACAAGTTAATGAATGTCAAATGAGGATGGTAGAATTGCGTTTACTATGCATGTAAGGCTCTCCTCCAATATCGGTTAGACATCAAAGGATGGATAATTGGCCCTGTGCACTTTGGTTTCATTTAGATGCTAGTGTTATTTTCGATCTTTTATGAAAAGTTTTGTTACAAGTGTTCTATTTAACATTTTTGCTGTTTGGAATATGTGGGGATTGATATTTGTGCTCTAAGTTTGTCAGTTATGTTCTTTTCTTTTCTTTTCTTTTAGTAATGGCTTACATGATTTAACAGGTCGGTTTGCGTATTGAGCATCCTCAAGAACTAATAAACAGCATACAGGTTTGTTGAAAAAGTGTTTATGTCAACTCTAGAATAGCCTACTTTTCAAGGAAAATTCATCTTTTGAGAGCCAAATGGTAAAATAAAATGGCTTGAAGGGTTGAAACACCCATTTTTAGAGAAGTCAGGTTGTGAAGATAAAGTGGCTCGTAAAAAATAACTTGACTACGAATTTGAGAAAAACAAAGGAAAAATGGAAAAATTACGTAGCCTGTTAAGTGTACTTCGAGAAAAGATTGCTTTAAGAGTAATTAAGTAGTAACGCCACAGAGAAAAGACAAATGATTGTTACTATTTTATGTTTTAGTTTGATTCGGACAGTTTTTTTTTACATATTACTCTGCAGTATGCTGAATTGGCCGCTGAAGTCCGCAGTGGGCGTGGGAGAGTTCCAGTTGCTGATTACAAAGTAGGCAATAACATTGATGGAGACGATGGGGATGAACGCTTCAGTTCACCTATGAAACGTAGTTGTTATTCCTTCTGCATGTGTCCTGGCGGGCAGGTAATCTTCTTATGATACTCCTGCTTGTGTTATTCCTTGTGCATGTGTCCTGGCAGGCAGGTAATCTTCTTATGATACTCCTGCTTGTAAATGTGGAAAAACCTCTTAGTATTCCTTGGTTTGACTGGCACCTCTGTTTCCATTTTCCCTTGGCTCCCTCTATTTGATGATGGCTGCTTACTTGATGCAGCAGAAATGCATGATTACATTCATATAAGATCACAACATGGGAACTCTTTAAATTCTGTTCGAGTAATAACTTATTTAGCATCCGTCAAAAACTAACTGGAAGGATGAGAAATAACCTATCACACACTGGCTGATGTGGGCAATCAGTCATTATTGAAATGCCAAGAAATATTACTTTTGTTTTGTTTCAAACAAAATTTTGTTTAGTTTCCATCTAAATGGCTGAAACATTTCTATGAGACTGTAATGAAACACTAGTGGAGTCCTAGTCCTACTTCCAATGTTTCGACCCACAAGACACTGAAACACACAGAACTTTTGAAAACACGCCTAAGCATTGACTTTTTCTGACACTGTTTGGAAAAATCCAGCGACGACAGTTTCAGACATTTTCAAATTCATTTGACAGTTATCTTATGTGTCTCAAACTTTTCTTGAGTTGTTTGTGTTCCCTGGCGAACTGAAACAATTTACCGCAACACAATTTGAATCCTTGGTCATGAAATAGATTATTGGGTAAGTTGAGATGATGGAAATCTTCATTGCTGAGTTTCATTCCCGAGTTCATGTGGATGGGATCTGACAAGACACTTGCAGGTTGTTCTCACAACTACAAATACGGCAGAACTATGTATCAATGGCATGTCATTCTCCCGACGTGCCTCTAGGTGGGCAAATGCAGCACTCGTTGTTACCGTCTCATCTAAGGATTTTGAGTCTCTAAATTTCCATGGACCTCTAGCAGGAGTTGAATTTCAGGTAGTTTTGGTGTTCTATACATCTTCACTTCGGTTGTTTCATGATCTTTTGCAAATCTCTGCGCGACTGTTCGGTGGACCACAGTCCAACGCAGCAATAAAAATTAAAAAGTTCAGTTACAACTTTTTTCCTGCCGACAGACTGCTCGATCAAATGTCTTTTGGCCATGCAATTTGTTTGTTTACATGCTATGAGTCTACTCCAGTTTTGTATCATAGAAAGCAGTTCCTTTGTTTTTTTTCTTGTCATACGCCTTTAAAGTATAGTTTTAACTCTTTCACGATTATCTAGAGAGAATTTGAGCGAAGAGCAGCTACACTTGGAGGGGGCAACTTTCAGGTGCCTGTGCAAACAGTTACTGACTTTCTGGAGAACAAGTTGTCAGGTAAAGATTTTTTATTATTATTTTTTGTTTCGTAATCCAAATTTCTTGCTTCCAAGTCTTTATCTACACCAAATTGCCTTGATTGCTCAGGTGCATCTATACCACCCTCAAGTTATCGACTGGGAGTGAAGGCAGCCAGCCTCCATGAATTGTTCCCGAGCTATATAACAGAGGCTCTACAAAGTTCAATCTTGACGTTTGACAAAGAGGTCTCTTTTAATTTTCATTTGCTTTTCTCCTTTTCGCTAAATGTTAGATGCACGGGATTCTTAGTTTAAGCTAACATTTTCCATCTAAAATTCGGAATCCCAGTTACCTGGATTTATCTCCAGCAATGCTCTTCTTCATGGGGTAGAGGTAATAACTTGACCCTTGTCTTCTACTTTTACGTTGGCCTTTGCTATTTATGAGTTTTGCATTTCACTTCAGTACGGGATTATGGCATGTGTTTTTAAAAGCTGCAATCTCATTTTCCATTGTCCAGGAATCATAATATTTCTCTGCTCTCTATGAATCGTTCTGGAGCGTTTTACATTTTCTTTTTCTTTTACCAGACAAGAACCAGTTCTCCTGTTAAAATTCCCCGCGACACTGAAACATACGAGTGCACATCATTAAAAGGACTCTACCCTATCGGAGAAGGAGCAGGTTATGCGGGTGGGATAGTGAGCGCTGCTGTTGATGGAATGTATGCTGGTTTTGCTTTGGCAAAAAGTCTAGATCTGTACCGGGGCAGCATGGAGTTGGTTTTGGGCAAGCCTCACAGTTCTGGATTTACGAGTTACTAAAGGATGTTATGGTCATTTCATTCTACCTAATGTCAAATGAAGCTGATAAGAGGCAAGTAGATTAGCCTTTTCTTTAGGAATTGATGAAGATATTTAGTAGTCTGAAATTTTGGTGTCTGAAATTTTCTTTTGTTGGAGAATTTTTGCGTTTTATCCGTGATTCTGTGAGCAACCTTTAAGAGAAAATGTTATATTCCCAATAATAAGGTGTAGAAGAAACTTTAGGTTTTATATCAAAATGCCTCTTCAATGTCTTCATTGCTATCTTGATATTTTCTTGGGCGATAACAGATTCCTCTTTTTGCTGTTCAAAAAAATATCATTTCTAATACTACATCTGTGGGGCAGGCTCGGACACATTGAGTACACCCGATACATGTGTCATAAATTTTTACTCAATGTGACGTTGGGTCTATACATTTTTGAATGTGGTAAATTTTCGATCTAGTAAAATTAATAAATGAATCATATTTAGTTACTAGACGAATCAATGCGTTACGAGAATTTTGTCGAATCAATCCATTTCAGGATTGACTTAGGAGAGAGGGCCAATAAAAAATACTAAAAAGTAGATGCCTCTTCTTATAATGTGAAAAATTATCCATGATTTATCGCTTGTCATAGTAATCGCAGTTCGCAAAATACGAGAGAAAGTATGTCACGTGTCCCCTTGCTATTGGAAGGGAGCACCAGGTCTCCCATGGAACAGTGTTCTGTTCTTTGTTTTTATTGTTTGAGGAATGTAGTAGTTCTCTTTTGCCAGAAAATGGAGAGAGGAAAAAATCAGGAAACTAATATTGGCACTCCAAAAAGGGAGTGTCATTATCTATTTAGGGAGTGCCAATATTGATTTTCAAAAATTATAAGTCATGATTATGAAGCTCATAAATTAAGAAACAAAGAAAATTACTATGACTTTTTAGTACAAAAGTTTAAATTGTGGAATTATAACTCCTAAAAAAACAAAAACAAAAATATAGTATGACCGGTACCCCGTGTGATATTCAACCGGTGCCGCATGGTATTTCCTCGTGCGACCAGCATCGGTTGATATCGACTGGTATTTGAACCGGAATGAAATTAGAGGGGTTGGGTACCGGTTTTAGGCAAACCCGTACAAGATTCTTGCTTAAATGGGCTGCATTGGATTTCTTGCCTTCAGAAATTGTTACTCCTATTAGTTTTGGGCCTTCAAAAACCACGTCCTGAGCCAGCTGACACAGATCCTCACAAAGTGCAAATGGTCTTTTAGGTTTACACTTGTGCACGTTTATGTAGTACCAAATAAAAACAACCGTATATATTACTAGTATATGTTTAATGTCAGGAGACAATGAGATCAGAGATATTTGTTCTTGACTATGTTGTGTTGAATACCAACTTCATATCATGTTATGAGGAAAATAATGCCGGTTAATTTAGAGACCGACACGTAAAGAAAATGAATGAAGTTGGAACAATGTGGTAAAGTTGGAAACGAAAATGTTCGTGAATTGGTAAGGTACTATAAAGTTGTTACAAATTGAAGATGAGTGAAAAAACAGGATCAAGAGACTAGTAGATGAATTAAAAGTGATGAGACTAGTGTTAATGAAATTCTAGGTCGAGGAAATTTTCTTGATTTGAAAACAAACATGAATGGATACGATAGAGGGTTTAGGAGAGCCGTGAAAACTTTTTATGTTATAGATTTCAGATTGTGCTTTAGAATTATAAATTTAATAGAAACGGATAAATATGTTTGTCATTACTTTCCTTTAGCGGTACAATAAATGTATGTTGGTGCAAATTAATCATCCTCCAGAAACTTCAAGAACTACAAGATGATTATGCTACGATCGATAGAATTTAATAATCTTGACTGTCAAAAATAAAAAAATAAAAAAGCTGAAAATCATCTTCTATATAACTTGGAATCTAAATAATTTATGCTGAAAATCCTCATATTTGAGATGATTTTCCTTCCAAAATAATCAAAACCCACTTGACAGCTTGTAATTTGGAACATCATGACATGTGTTGAGCCAGCATGGGGCTCTTTCCAAGAAACAAGAAAAGCTAAATCATAGTAGCTGGTGACATGTTGGGGGGCAGCAATTGGACATGCAAGGCCATGGAATTTGAAATTAAATTGATCCCCAATGATTGTGGTTGCATATTCTTGCACATGAAAGCCCATCATTTGGTTCTTATTCTATGTACACAATGAAGATTGGCTACAGTGTGGAAGGATGATAAAAATTGAGCCTTTATCCATTGCCTTTTGGGTCATCAACATAAAATATATACAACACTAGACATTATTTTAATGAAGTTTTTCTTTCCCCCCTTTTTTAAAGAAGGTTCTGAGTAATATTTTGATAATAGAAGAAGGAAATCATTTTATGTATTATATTATTGAATGAAAGGCTGCTTTTTTGCAAATAAATTAAGAGGATGGCAAGCTTTACAGCAGCTTCTTGAATCCAGAGAGGTGGGAATGTAGGGTGAGCCAAAAAGTCAGTCAAGCCGTGATTTCAGATTGCGTGATTTCAGATTGAACTTGTGTTAACTGGCCATTTGATTTGGGTTCCAAGTAATGTGGTTTTAGTCCTCGTTAACAATCAGATCAAATCGTTTGGCTCAAATCTTTTGAGGGAAAGTCTATGACACGACAGTTTTTTGAGAGTCAATTTTATGCTTGGTTACTATATTCAAAACTAGAAATGGGTTTTTTCTGAAAAGGGTATATAGGAAAACAAATTTGAACACTCTAAAACAATTAGGGATAGATTTTATAGTCTTGTTTGGCCAAAATTAGAGAACAGTGAACGAGCTGAAGTAACATCACATAAGTTGTGTCCAAATAATCATATCATGTGGCACCTATCAATCAATTTTTTGGCTGAAACAAAATTTCTACAATTGAGGGGAATGTTTCAGATCGTGTGTGCTGTGGGGAGATTCATTGTACCCAGAAGACAGATTTTCAATAAGAATTAGTAGGTAGGTTGTATGTATATATATTAATACTTCATATTGTATATATTTACAAGACTTGCATGTAATTAAACATTTAATTTGATTGTATTTCGAGAATCAATGGAGATAGAACCCGAACGAGGAACTTTGTAGTACGCGATTTGAGTCATCCAAAAGTACTTTTAATGATTTAGAGATTTGTTAAAATCGCGACAATCATGTAAGTAAAAGAGCATAACTCATAGTTTTGCCTTATTATAACTGTGTCAAATCTCCACAAGCTTATTCAGTTCTTTGAAGTTGCTTGTAATTGTAAATTTTTTACCTCAACAATCATAAAAATCGATTTCAAAATAAGAACATAGGCAATCAGATACGCAAAAAAGCAACGATTAAAGAAAACTAGCTAAAAATTAATTGGCCTTGTGGTAAATGCATTAATATTCCATGTATGTACTTATCTTATGTCCCACCTTCACTTGCTCGCGTTTGCATAACCTTAACATCTACCTGCACAGGTCAATACAAGAATCGCGACAATAGGACACTGAACGCATAGGTTAAGCGTGATCAATGATTTATCTTATTATACGGTGTTACACATGTACACTCATATTGTCAATTTTACATAGGAGTATTATTTATTCGCGTTTCAAAATCTTTACATCGTCGCGCATAAAATGACAACTTTGTCCTTAACCTTACCAATCTACAATTTTTGAAAATTGCTGTGCAGGTCAACTGCCATTGATCAAACATGTCTCCCTCACTTCAATTCTCAGCCACTTTTAACTAACTAAAATCATGGCCCTTGGGATATGGTTCTGGTCAACTAAGCCCACAGAGTTGGGTAAAATTTGCAATAAGATAAAGACAAAGGTCCAAGTATAAAAGACAACTTTATAAATTATAAATAACACCACCCTATAGTTTGACCTTTTTTGATGGCCTAGAGGTCTAAGAGAAGAATCGCGACAATTTGGAACCAAGCATAAAAGTTTAATCATGATTAGCGAATTACCTTGTTGTAATTATGTTGAACATATCTACACATGTACTCCCTCAACTACCTTTTTTTTTTATAACTAGGTGTTTGAGACAACTTTCACGCCCTCAACTAATCATGGGAAACTTTAAATTCACTGTTCATTAACTGAGGCTCCACTTGAAGTCGGAGTAAATGCTTCGTATAATTTCGCTTCAAAGGAGTTGATAGTACCTTAGAGATTTTCTACCCGAGATCTTAGAATTGGAGCAACCCTTAAGTCTCAGGTCTGAATCTGGAGCGGGTGTTGTGTACTTAGGTGCCATACACTGTGCATCGTGTAGTGCACTACGACCGTTGGATGCCCGGATGGACGAGATTTGATCTCCGCCCCTTTGCATCCTATCCGTTCGTTGGCGTGCGCAGCACAATCAAATCTGGATCGTCCATCCGGGCATTGGACGGCCCATAGTGCACTGCACGTGCATGGCACCTAAGTGCACAACACCCACCCCGGTTTCCTCAGGTCTTACCACTTGGCTAAAACCCTTGGGTTAGTGGTTTGATTTGCTCTTGTTTCAAGATCTTATCGTCTTGCATCCATAAAATGACAAAATTGTCCTTCACCTCACAAATTCACATTCCTACTTCTCTTTCTTTGGACTATAGACAAGCCTCTACAATTACATCTTGGTAATCCATATTGACGATAAATTATTTAGATTCTAAACAAACTCTTTCCGTGATAGTAAACTTTCAACAAATCTAAATATTAAAAGTAGTTTTGAACGATTGAGATTACATAAACTGTTCACAACAGTCCAACCTCGAACCGAAGAGAACTTGATCCTCTTTGAAAATCGCTACAGGGTCGGCCGATAGAGATCGAACACAACTCCCTCACGGATTCACCTTGGAAACATTTTCGAAACTCTCAGACAACTTTGAGTAATTAAAAACATGGCCCTTGGGATTTGTTTTGGTCAACTGAGCCCAAAAGGTTGCGAAAATTTTGCAATAAGATACAAACAAAACGTCCAACTATAGAAGACAACTTTATAAATAACCCCACCCTATAGTTTGACTTTATTAATAACAAGTGACAGATGATGGCCTAAAGAGGTCTAGCCATCTAGGTTGGAACTTGGAACATGGAAATTTCACATTATTTATTTGCTTAAAAATGTTGGAAATTTCACATTACGGGACAGATTGATATTTTCGTTTGTCTTGGACTCCTCCAACCAATTTAGAGGTCAGAATGGTGTTAACATCAATAAACGACGTGCATCACGTTCATCTTTACCAATTTCTTTTCACTATATTAAAATTAGGATTTGCAAAGTGCTGAGATGAAATCAGAACCATTGATTACGTGATGAACGACTCGAATGCTGTACCACAATAATATAGTGCGGCACCGCCCGATTCCATCAACTTCAACTTCCAAGTTACGTTTCCAGAAGGACACTTCCTTCTGTCCCTAAACTCACTTTAGTCTTCAGCATGGATAGTTCCTTTTGCCTCTAAAGTCATTTTCATGACCTGTTAGAGGGTCTCTATTTATTGTAATCATGTGTTCAACCAATAGCTTTTGGACCACCTTAAAGCAAATGGTCCTCCCATATGGCACCACCCCTTTTGATGCAAACATAACAATGGAGATCCAAAAATTGTAATTCAAGTCATTGTAAAATGCCCTTAAAATTGGCAAAATGACAGTTTTGAAACCCATTGTGTTTCAGTTCAAGACAGTGATAGATAATTAGATAGTATCAAGTAAACCAGCCACCCTTCCCCATATGACCTTTGGACATGATAGGGAATCCTTACTTGGAAACCCTTTTTTTTTTTTTTTTTCTAAAATCCAAACAACTTTTAACCGCAACATTTATTCATAGTAGTATGATGGATCCTGCAAACATCCCAATTACCCAATTATTCCTATAAAATTTTAGATTTTATTTGTAAAAGTTATGAAGAAATGTCTGCTCAGCATTGTGATTTTAGTATAACGATGATATTTTATTGTTAATTATGAATACATATGATTTAGTCTTTCCGTATTAGGAATCTTGCGTTCGCCACTGACTATAATGGAGTCAAAATTTTCCCGGTGGGACAATATTTAGGGAAATGATATACTTTCTATACGCAATTAAAAACATACTCCTATTATGCATGCCTACTGAATATTATACTATAACATCTTTTCGGGAAAATGGCGAAAAAAAAAATCCAATTGTCATTTTTTTTAACCTCTCGAATTTAATATCCCATGAAAAATATTCCAAAGTCATTTTTTTAACCTCTCCAATTTCACTCTCCTCCTCCAAGAGCATTCCTTTGTAATTGGATTATCTAGTTTTTACTCCCTTTCACTTGTTTCTCAATCCGTCCCTTTCTAAGTGTGTTGCTTCATAAATCCAACTTATTAAAAAAATATCATTATTACATCTTTCATATCAACTTTATCTCCACTTTACACTTTCCACATTAACTTTTACCTTCACTTTTCAAAATTATCCTCCACTTTACTCATTAACTATTTACCCACTAACTTTTCAAAAGTGAAAAATGATAATTGTACAAACTTTTACCCCATTAACTTTTCAAAACACACACTTATTAAGGAATAACCCAAAATGGAAAACTACACACTATAAAAGGGACGGAAGGAGTATTTTTTTTCCAAGAAAGACTATTGACCGCTATTAAAATAAATCATATTTTCAGATTTTAAATCACAACTATATCAAGGTTACTGTCTTCACAAAGAAATATTTTAAAAAAATTTTATCCTGTTGTACTAATTTATACGCCCTATCGTAATAATTTTGCACGAAAGACCAGAAATTGGAGAAAATTATGAAATATTGATCAACTAACTCCTAATAAAAGGGAAAGAAGTTAATTTATTCATAAAATTATTGTTAATTAATATACATGTATATATTGGCTTTTCTTAAAATGAGATTAATAAGCAGTTTTGCGTACAAGTTTGTTGTTTTGACAAAGACTTCAACATTGGCCAAGTCAATAGCAGAAAACTCATCCTAAATTTGTTTTTTTCGAAAGACTTCAACCTTAACTTATTATTACTCAAAGAACACAATTAGTCTAAGTTTTCGCTTTGATATTTTCGTATATTCAGCAGTATTTATGATATGGAAATTTCACACCCCCATTTCAACATCTACACTTCCTTTTTGTTTTTATTAGAATGAAATTACTAAAATACCCCTTAATTTCAACATCTGCACCCTCAGGGATTATAAAATGGAGGAGTATTTCAGTAATTTCACCCTAATAAAAACAAAAATAGGGTGCTGAAATGGGGGGTGTGAAGTTCAATTCCCTTTATGATATTCTAATTCTCCTTGCATGCATCAACTAAAACTAACACTTTTGACTACCGTGGTAATTCAGTATTTTTAGTGAAAACAGGATTATTCCAAAAACTGACTTATTTTCAAACTAACTTATTGTGTTTTACGAGATAGGAGTATGTCATTTTAGTGGAAACATGGTTGTTTCAGAAATTGACTTATATTCGAATTGACTTATTACGTTTTACGAGACATACTATTCTCTCACAGTGTACCATTCAAGCAAGTTTTTGACTTAAGTCAGTTTTCGGAACAAAGGTCTAGTAGCCTTAACAAAATGGGTAATGGCTGGGTTAAGCGTGCAACTAATCTGTGCTTTATTAGTATTAAGTAGGTGGCGCGAAAACAACGCCCTCCTCTCTCGTCGCCTTCTGCATACCATTCTGATCAACTTCCCCCCCAACCCCTCTCTCTCTCTCTCTCTCCATATATGTCGTTATTAAACTTACATATATAAATTGTGTATATATCGTAATCTACACAGATCGACTACTTAACTTTACGACGGTTTTCGATTCTATCTATTCGAAGATTCAGACGAACGCCTGACGATCTCTGGTTAGATTCGAATTTTTCAAATTGAAATTCAAAATTCCTTGAATTATACATACATTTATGCAATTTATTGGATATGCATCTGTGTAACAGTGTGTGTATTTACTGTTAGTGAATGGGATTGTTTTCTTAGTGAGATTTGATGGGTATGGATCGAAAATTTTGAACTTTATTGGTATGTTTACTTTGCTAGGGTTTTTGATGGCGTTTTCCAATTTTTCTTTCTTTCTATTTTCTCTTTTTTAGGTTTTTTTTTTCTTCTTCCGCTTAGATTATTAAAACTCGAAAGAAAAAAAATTGATTCTATTCCCACATTGTTATTTGTTTTGAACTTCGTTGTTATTTACGTTGCTAGGGTTTTGGATGTGATTTTTTTTCTCAGAATGAATACCAATTTTTCTTCTTTTTTTTCTTGGTTTAGGTCTTTTTCTTAGATGTTAATTTTTACTGGTAAGAGTTCATCGGCGAATTCATTATGGAGATGGATGGCTCGAGATTCAGGGAGAAAGAAATTTGAGAGAAAAAGTTCGATTCTCTCTGTGTTTGCCATTATTTCTGCGTCTGGTGCTTTTTGATGAATTTATGGCATTTTGTAAACACGCAACTGCTTGCTTTCTCTCTCTGTGACTGTGAGATAACTGTATATCGATTTCTGAAGCTTTCCGTATTGAGATTCTACATGGATTTTGTACATGTCTTCAAAATTAAGGACAAAAGCTGTCACATGTACACAGCATTTCATATACTGTATGAAATTCCAAAATTTCTGCTATAAAATTGCTTTTAATCGATTGTTCCTGTAATCTGCAAATTAGTCAAAACCAAAAGATTTGTATATTCGTCTACTCTGGGTATTAGTGCAAATCATGGGGATGATGGACAATGATCTTCAATTGCACGTGGTCCTCCACGTCTGTTCCCACTACCCAAAAGTTTTTATAACATTTTAACCTCCAATGTGCATATTTAATGAAGATAATAAAATGAATACAAACAAATTGCTCAATAATTTAGGATTTTAAAAGTTTAAGGTATTAATAACAGAGGAGTGTTTGCTGCTGCGTTTCTCCGATTATGGTTTTTTTTTTTTAATCTAAAAAATTATGTTAATTTGGTTGCAACAACTTTTGAATTTGGCTTATGGGCAAGAAACAGTAAAAAATGATACTTTAAGAAGTTTTATTTGGTATTTTGTTATTTTTGTTGTTTAAGTGATAAATTTTTATCATAAGTTCAGGTGCAATAGATCAGGAAATAGATGCTCCATAAATATAGAGAGAGACACCTTTTGTAGGTTTCACTTTCATTCAATTCCCTGTCATGAAAAAGAGTTGGGTAGCAAGAAGAAGAAACAGGCCAGAGAGGGTGTGACTGTAACTAAATAGTACATATCCAGCCCAGCCGACCATGGCATTCCCGTGAGAGAGACTAAAGAAGGAAGCCAGAGATAAAGGAAAAAGAATCCCTCTTATCCTACGCACATTCCCCATTTCTAACCTATACCCACAGCACATTTCACTTTCTCTATTCTTCCCAGTTTGTAAAGGAAGGGTGTCTCAACCAACGCTTCTTTTCTTCTGGTTATTTAATTTGTTGATAATATCCAAGTGATGACAGTTTTTGCATATTGGATCCTTGGATGTTTCCCCCTTCCATGATCTCTTCTTCTCCATTGCCTGAATCTGATCCGGGTAGATTTGGGCTTTTATTAATGACAGAAGAGTACCCATTTCCACTGGTTAGTTGATTAAGCTTTTTCAGAACTGGGTATTGTTAAAGATGCATACTTTTCATTGTCTTTTACTTTTTCCTCATGCGTTATTCTTTTCTTCCTTTTTTTTTTTGCCTCTCTGTAATATTCTCTTGGTTGCGATTTTCTTGCAGATTTGTAGAGAGGAAAGTATCGTCTTCTTTTTGAACAATTTCATACCACTAGCTGTGAGAATTTTCCATGAAAGCCTGTTAAATGTGTTGTCTAGTTATATGACAGGAGAAATCAATGTGGTCTAATGTTGTGAGTGTGGATGGATGTACATGAATCAAGGGCTTCACTAAAGAAGCACTCAGCAGTGGAAACCTCAAGACCACCATTGGTTCCAGCAGAAAAGAACAATGGAACAACCCAGAGGTCTCAAACTAAGGAAGTTAGGTCTAGATATAGATCACCTACTCCATCTAGGCGTTGCCCATCCCCTACAATCACAAGAACAGTTACTCCATCTTCCCAATTGGTACCAAAGAGAGCTATATCAGCTGAAAGGAAGAGACCCTCCACACCACCATCACCACCAATGCCATCCACACCAGCTCGTGATACAGCAACAGAAATGCTGTTGGCATCAAGAAAGGTAATAGGTAATAATAGGTTGCCAGAGGGTTTGTGGCCATCCACAATGCGGAGTCTCAGTGTTTCTTTCCAGTCTGATACGTTTTCAGTGCCCATGACTAAGAAAGAGAAGCCAGCTCCTCATGCCGTTTCTGATCGTGCTTTGACGCCGTCTCTAAATGTTGCACAAAAGCAGGCCGAAACGCGGCCTGTTTCAAGAAAATCCACCCCAGATAGAAAGAGGAGTCCGCTTAAAGGAAAGTATGGCACTGATGAGTCTGAGAATTCAAAACCTGTTGATGGGTCACATGGTCGACTAGTAGATCAGCATCGATGGCCTAGCAGAGCAGGTGGGAAGGTATCTTCAAATGCTTTAACTAGAAGTATGGACCTCACTCATAAGACGGCTAAACCGTCACCATTTCCAAATGTGGGTATCGGGACATCTTCGTTTAGGAGAATGTCTTTTCCTGATGGCATGAGTAAGCCCTTACAAAAATCTGCAGTGAGTCCGAACATGGAACTTGATATGCATTCAGTGTATAATAAATTGGAGGAATCTGGGTTACAAAATCCCGTTTCTTCACATCCATTAGAAAGAATGCGATTAGTGATTCCTGCTCTTAGATCTCAGTCTTTGCCTACCCCTGTATCACGGCCTCCATCTCCAAATAAGGCATCAGTGCTTTCATCCTCTATTTCTAGAGGTGTCAGTCCATCACGAACAAGGGCTTTGAATCCCATGGCTAGAGGTATTAGTCCATCTCAGACAAGGCCATCTAGTCCATCAAGGCAATCTAACAGTTCTACGTCTGTCCTCAGTTTTGTTGCCGATATTAGAAAAGGAAAGAAGGGCGCAAACCACATAGAAGATGCCCATCTTCTGCGGTTACTACATAATAGACATTTGCAATGGCGATATGCTAATGCTCGAGCAGCTGCTGCTTTATTTGCACAGGAAGTAACAGCAGAGGTAGCCCTTTTCTAAGTGTCATATGGCGTATCTTCCTCATATTTATCCTACTTGTTTGTTAAGCATTTATTGATTTTGAACCTAAGCAATGGAAAATATGAAATACGGTGGCCTCGTGAATGGAGAAATTATTAAAGAAGTTCAATATTTCTCCCTTCACTCAAGAAATATGCTTCAGACTCTTGCTACATTTGTTCTGCATGATGCAATTAGTGAAGGTTCGGTACTATAAGCTGTTACAAATGTTGGCAATGTCAAGAAAGGTATCCAAACTAAAAGTGAAAGTCAAAATAAAAAATCAAGACTAAAAGAAGAGTAAAACAGATCAGCTGTTGTATCGAAGCTAAAACTGGAAGTCAAAAATAAAAAAATCAAGACTAAAAGAAGAGTAAAACAGATCAAGCTGTTGATACTTAAGAGTAATACACTCTGAGAGGCATGAAATAATTCTACAACTTTTTTTTTTTGTTGACTATAGTTCACTCATTTTACACAGGATCGAGGTAAATTTTGGTACCTGTTTTTGCAGTCTTCATTATATGATATTGTTCTTAACCATCTTGTTGTTTTTACAAGTTAGTGTTGCCCATTGCTTGAATATTTGACGTGATGATGCAGACAACATTGTCCAATGTGTGGAGAACTACGTCAGAGTTGTCGGATTCAGTATCCAAGAAGCGGCTTGACCTCCAGGAGCTGAGGCTGAAACTGAAGCTGCATTCAGTTTTGACCGAACAAGTAATGTCCCTTCTCACTACCACATTAATGGTTTGGTCGGAAATATTGAGTTTTTGCATGGATCAATATTCAAAAATTTGCTTCGGTGTAATCTAGAAGACAGATACGTTTTTTGAAAACATTTTGGAAACATCTTGGATACATGAACGAATTGAAAATGAAATGGGAAGGTAGGAAAATGTCACGGTAGGGTAATCCCAGTTGTGAGTTTCTTTACGTGTCAGGATTCCAGCAGTCTTTTGTTTTTGCTTCCTACAAAAGAGGGACATCCATTGAAGTGAGATATTGATCAGTTGAAAAGTGTTTCGTTTAGGGAGTCTAGTAGTATTGGGTTCTCAGCATCTTATAGACATGTCAAGTATTAATAATAGATGAGCCCAAAGCTAAATCCAAATACTCGGTGGAAGGCATGGAACCCATTCTACGGCCGAGAATAGAAGCAAGAGTCCCACCGTTCTGCTGCTCCTCGCCGAAATGAAAGCCTTACTCCCCAAATTCACCTGATTTGAATTTGTGTTGACATTTGAAATTGCTGGATTAGTGGATGAAGTTTCAAGTTACTTGTTTGACTTGAATGCATGATTCTGGTGCCTTGTAAATTAGCAGGTGAATGTTGTTCTGAAAACCTTCAAGTTCTTGCTGAACTTGAATTTTCAAGCTGTGCTGTGTAACTAATACATGTGGTTTTGTTTGGGTATTTTTATATTGAGAACGTCACCATATATATCAAACATCAATTGATACTACTTTTTATGCTATTCACAATGGCACTGTGTGACTGTTGCCATTTTGTGAATGCCTGCATATTAATTGGATGGTTCAGATGGCCTATCTAGAGGACTGGGTCTCAATTGAAGAAGATCATACAAATTCTTTAGCTCAGGCAATTCGGGATCTACAGTCAAGCACTCTTCGTCTTCCAGTTAGCAGAGGAGCACGGGTATGTCTGTCGGCGAAAGTCTCCGAAATTGTGTCAGATTTTTTTGGAAATTATTGAACCGTTCATCAATGGAGTTTTTTTTTTTCTTTGCAGGCGGATGTTGAAACTGTGAAAGCAGCTGTTTCCTCAGCCGTTGATGTGATGCAGGCAATGGGATCCTCCATTTGTTCTGTACTCTCAAGGGTGAGATTCATTATTTTGATCTTTTCCCCCACTATTCCGGGCATCATGTCCTACATAAAGCTGTTCTAGGTTTGGATTCATTATTTACATCTTGTTATTATTCTGTTCTTATATTTGCGGAAGGTCCAATACAAGGCACATGTCATGATGCATTTCCTTTCCTCTATGGTGGTTGGATAATATGCTTCCTAGGTCATGTACCCACAAGAATATGGCCTATTTGATGTTATTCTGTAATAGATTGCCCTCTCCTGGCCTATTTTGTTGTAATATTGAACTACGCGTAGTTTCATTTTTGTGTCATTTTATAGTAAATGTTTTTTTTTTGGGTAAGTATTGTCATAGTCAAAGTTACTGTTTTTACTATTGGAAATTAATCATTTTAGATGCTAGGTTACAATTATCTTTTTTGTGGTCAATGAGGATTGTTGTCTTTTACACACTATAAAGCAGTAGGGAAATTACCTAATGGAAAAAATGACTTTTAGGAGGGAGGGAGGTAGATGGAAGCAAGTGTTGCAATTTTGATACTTGTGTTCATATTTATGTTGAGAAAGTGAAGGCACATACTCTGTGTAGGATGGATAATGGATAAGTAGAACGTGTTTGAGTCGAAGCTACAGTGCTTCAAAACATGACGGAAAATTGTGGAGCAGAAAAATGTCAGCTCCAAAAAAGAAATTAAATTGGAAAAATGCAAAAGTAAGTTGACTTTTAAGCCTCAACAGAAGGCCAAGTATCAGGGATTCACATGCATAATTACATTGATTTTCAGTAACAATGCAGCTGGGATTGGGATGTACAGTTAAATGATTTTTTTTTATTGTACTTGGGTAAGTGCCTGTGTTGTACATACCTGCTACAAGAACATTGCTAAAACTAAAGTGCTCTTTCCTACTATTGCATTCAAAGGCCTATAAATTGGAGCACTTGATTGGCCTTAGGTAAGATGTCTGAACCATGTTTGGTTGTTGTTAGTTGTGCTTTGCATTAAGCTTATGCGCTTTCAGCCTTTCACAACCGAATACTGACATTCATATATGGTTGCATATCTGTGGCTCTTATATATATATGCTTTGACTGGAGTTTCATGTGTGCAACTGCTTTAAAGATTGTCCAAAGTTATCTTTCTGATAGCTGATCACTGCCCGTCTTTTTGGTATCACAGGCGGAGGGTATGAACTGTCTAGTGTCCGAACTGGCTGATGTGGCAGCACAGGAGAGAGCCATGCTTGATGAATGTGAGGCTCTGTTGGCATCAACAATAGCTATGCAGGTGAGAACCAATCATACATGGTTGTAAACTCGATAAGTGGCTGATACACTGAACATGTATTGGAGTCATAGCTAGCCAGAGTGTTTGTTGTGAAAGACTCAAGGATAAAGGTCCAAAATAAGATAAAGAAACAATGCACGAACACAGACACATAGCAATCACAAAGATTTCAGGGGTTGCCGCTTACATATAGTTATATAAGTTATTTATTAAAAAGCTCTGCTGAATTTAGCCGTTTGAACCTGTTAGTTCACTAAATTCCGAATCAAAACTTGGAGTTATGTCATTTCATTCTCTAAAAGTTGTAAATGTGGTGGAAGAGCTAGTCCATTGATTCCATTCTCAAATTCGAGTATAAAAAATCTTAGTGCAGCATAACAAAGATATTCGGCAGTTTGTTAGGTGGGTCGGTGAGTATGTGTGTGAGAAAGAGGGAGAGGGGGAGAGGCGCCATCAGTTTCACACCCTATCACCATCTCAGCCTTCTGCAGAGGTGGTAACTTTCTGCTTGCCAACAGAGGTATATTAGCTTAGTGGTGCATATTTCGCATTGTTGATGCCCAATTTCATATTTTGAAGGGCTCTTTTTTTCCCCAAAGAAAGAAGACTTGTCTAGTTGTCTTTCTATACACAAGGTTTCCGGTGCAATCGTGACAAGATATGATTGAGCTCGCTGTGAACCTTCGCACTTCTGTGCATTGCATTGCTTTTATGTCGTCAGAAATTCTAATGTTGTCGTATAGAATGGTATGCAATTTGATGCTTTTTTTTGGCTTAAAGCAGGTGGAGGAATACAGCCTTAGGACCCATCTCGTACAACTGAAACAAACTTCAAAGAATGTTCAGCAGCTGGTGAACAGCAATCGGCACATCTACATGACTGCCCCTATGCTAACCTGACAACCTTTTGAGTTTTCCTCTTCAGAAATGACAAGCAATTCTGTCTCCTTAGGAATCAGTAAGTGTATATTGGTTTTTAACCTTCCGCAACTCTGTTGAGAGTATGTATTTCCCCCTCGATTAAATTTCCCCCCCTTCTTTTAGCGAATAGGTGTTGGCTCCATTCCTTTCTACATGTAGTTTTTGTCATCACTCAACTGAAAAGGAAATGCATAGCAAAGTTCAGTATAGAAGTGATGATTTTAACGTCTGTGTATGCATGAGGAAGTGAGTTGGAAGATGATGTAGTGTGCAGATGCGCTGCTAGATTTGAAGCCCCTCGATACGATGCCGTTTGGCCCAATTTCGGAAAGTTTTCTCAATGGGTTTTGAGTGACCACTGAATTAATTGACATGAGTTTGAAGAATATTTGGTAGCAACAAGGCCAGTAGGTTTATTGAGAATGGATACAGTTTCTTCATCATCTTTTGGGTAGAATTCTCTTTTCTTCCTTCATCCCGTTACATTTAGATTGTGTTTGGGATATCAAAATGAAAGAATGTGATGGTTGATAATCCAATCAGAATAATTTTGTCATTCTCATATGATTTCAACCTAAATGACTGGGAGTTTTGTGATGATAAAATTCGAAAATCTGAATAAAAGAAGCAAAGATCGGTTGCGAAATCCCTGTTTTTATTGAGAAGTAACGACTAATCCAGTTGCCAAAAAAGGAAAGAATGTCTTCCCTTTGCACTGTTCGTTTGGGACGAGGGTTTCAGCTCTCTGCACTGTTTGCTGCCTCATTTGGTACTTCTTAATAGTCATGCCAGGATTACATTATGAATCAGGCTTCTTTGCAGTCTGTGATTGGACTGCAGAGAGTTATTTGTATGATCTCAGCCGTCCAAAACAAATTTCGATTGTTAGATTTCTTTGAAAGTTTCTTCTGGGAAGAATCTTTTCGATGGTTAGATTTCAGACCCGCTTTTTAAAATTGTTCACACTTTTAGAGATCATCGAGAACACCATTGAGAATACTAACAATGCCATGGACACAACATCCGAACACAACACTCACATATTGCGTCCGGAGCATTTACATTTTCTTTGTTTGCTTAATAATGCCAATCAGATGGGAGATTAAAAGGTGCTTTGTCCTCTATATGTGAAACTCCATGGGCCAAGCTCTTTTTGGTTTGACAAGTCCATGTCCAAAACATACGTACATTTTTATTGTATCCCGTTTCTATTGCAATGTAATTTTCCTTGTTTATTTCTAGAGCCTCTGTTTTAGAATGTGATAAGAAATTCAAATGTTATTTATAGCTTTCGAATGAGTGCGATAATTATTAGTCTAAGTCCTTATTGATTTGTCACTTGATAGTTTTGAAGGTAGGGAATTTCGCTCAAGCAAAATATTTTCTCTCTAGCAAAACATGTGTGTTTTCCCTGCTTCATGTCAGCTCTAGAAATACCGACCCATTAGGTCAAGAAACGTCACCAGCGCCGTATAGAACTTGTGAACTCATATTTTCCATCAACACTTGAGGAGGCGGCTAGGGTTTATTTATCTCGAAGACTTTTGGAGGTTCATGGACTCATTGTAATAAACATTCGTCTTCGAGAGCTTTCTACATTAACAATCATACTTCTAAGTAAAGTCCTTTCGTGGAGTTCAAAATGCGATTCGTTCAGAAGACTTGAGGATTCAAGATTCAATGATTATGCAAAGGTGTGATTAGTGTGGATTCAGCACTTAGGTCTTAGGATTCATGGTGAAGATACATGATTATCATGTAAGATTTACTTATAATCACACAATCGTTATAATGCACATTTCCTTCATTTAGTTTTTACCCATACAGGGGTTACCCACGTAAACCTTGTGCCTCGTGTAATTGTTGGCGTTAGTTTGTGTGATTGGACTTTCATTATTTAAAGATGGTATCGTTCCTTGCATTGATTAAGGAATTCCAATATGAAGCAATGATACCAAAAGATACCGGAGAAGACGCCGGAGAAGTTGGGGATGAAGCCGGAGAAGAGGGAAGGAAGCCGTAGGGAAGATCTCCAGAGGCCAGAGAAGATTGAGGGGGTGAAAATTCAGGGGTTCAGTCTTTTTCTTCTCATGTTTTCAATCTTGGGGGAAAAAGGAAACTGAAAAAGAAAAAATTGGGGTGTGACACCTAAGACATGTCGTTATGCATCGATTAGTTATTGGCCCACTAAAGAGTGGTTCCTTAGTCGTTACACCTTAATGGCCCGTTTGTTTGCTGTACGTATAAGACACTTGGATAAAAAGAAGCCGGATAAGCTTATCCTGATTCAACCTATATCCATGGTTTGTTTGAGCATTGAACCCGGCTTGGTTATCCCATCCGGATAAGCAAGACCCCTAGACCCCTCCACCTGGATAAACTAATCCCACCCATTACCCTATCCTTTGATTATCCCCCTTGTAAATTGCTTGCATGCCCTCTCTCCTCAATGAATATAATACTTTATGCTTACAGTAAAGATTACAACAACAAAATAAATTTCAATTTCTATTATATTTAAATTATATACTCCCTCCGTCCTAATTTATTGGGCCTGTTTACCTTTTTGGACGTCTCAAAATATTGTCTATATCTCATAATCTATAATGTTTCTTATGATTTTGAAATCTTTGTTTAACAAAATTAATTGAGATCTATCAAACAAGATTCGTAATGAATATAAAAAGTATTACAAATTAAAAGATATCGAGAACGTTTTGAACTTTCCAAAAAAGAAAATAGGCCCCAGAAATTGGGACGGAGGGAGTAATAATTTAATGAGGTATTATAGTCACTGTTTCGTTGAACAATGCCTCTCGCTCAAGTGTGTAAAGCATCAGTGGCACAGCCTAGAAGCTAAGGAGCCTGTTTTGTTGGCTACACTATGTGGTTGGATGTATTATTAATCGGGGACTAGTTAGTTCGGTGTTTGGTAGATACATGCACTTGGAGTATTTAATTTCACATACAATATATCTCTCTGCAGCAGGATTATTTTTAGTCACATCCAACCTTGTCCGTAATTTAACCCCTTTCCCCAATTACATAATTATCAATCTCTACCCAAAACTTGGATGTCATTTAAAGGGTAGGCAAAAGTACTCCACATAACCTGTTTGCATCATTACAAGCTACGTACCTACCAACCAACCAAAGTATAAAATAATGGGCTAATTGCTGCCCAGTGGGATTTGAGACAAAATATTGCCAATCCATGAGACACTTTTCAGGAATTAGAGATGAATGAGAAGGAGAATAATAATTGCAAAGACATGGGATGAGAAATAGAGATGGACATAATTACCCTTGACCTAAACTAGTTTCTCAAAAAAAAGCCCAA